>QFEV01005816.1:5528-15748 GCA_003316405.1 Thelephora aurantiotincta
CCTCTCACTTGACTCCCAAGGTCCTCTAATGGGACGGTGGAACACCTTCCTTGAACGGAAGTTCCCACTAAAGGTTGCGCGACCCCCCAGAGTCATAGATAACCCCAAAGTCAGCATTGCCGGCTTAACGAAACGTGTTTCCTCGGACCAGCTTTTCATGTGAGTCTTTACGCACATAGACGGCAATACATCGATGTTTACCCACAATGGATTAGGGCACCTACTGGCGTAGGTATAGGTAGTGGTTTCCCAGGCAGCTCTCTTGCTCATCTACTTGCAGCTTGCTATATTCTTGGCTTCCATGGGCCTAATGGAAGGACGCGATGCCCAACACATTTGTGGGAAGTTTAAAGACCTCTACGGAAAAGCGATCATTGCCAATTGGCAGGTGTGGCCACTTGCCCAGGTATGTACTTCCCAACCGTTTTCTGTTCCCGTTAACCCGCGTCTAGTTGATAAACTTCCGTTTCATGCCCCTTGCATACCGGGTTCCGTTTCAAAGCACATGCGGAGTATTCTGGACATTGTACCTCTCATTGTTGAACTCTGCGCAAGTCTCCCTTCCCATACCACTTGCTTGCTGCGTACTTACTGGTGTGACAGTGAAAATGTGCAGCAAGATCGCCGCAACTCGATGAAAAAAGCGCCTATAGGTGCAAGATAATGCGGGCTCATCCACGCCATCGGCTCCTCCCTCTGTTCCTTTAGACTTATACCGAGATTGTTATAATAGATTGTATAATTGCAATCCATAGTAAATGTGCGGATTCACGTACGCCCATATTTTGGTTTGAAAAATGCTGGTGGCATGGCCGACATGACATCTACCAATGGTCTCTCCACGACAACCATCTCCCCACAATCCAGGAAGTCGACGAGAAGCAGTGGGCGATAGTGTGTCAAGACAGTAAAGTTCTTTGGCTGCGCTTGGCCACTTTGATCTTCCGCAAAAACATTGATCTGCGGTTTCCCAATGCTCGCGTGTGTGCGCGATGCCCCAGTTGGGGTTGTTTTATATTCCCTCCTTCTCTTTTTCGAGAACCCTCCCCAGCCAGCGGGAGAATCTAGCTTGACGCTGCACATCCACGTGAATCCCCAGAATAATGCCTTCCTAGAACCGTCTTTGGAAGGGGTAGGATTGAACGTCAACCCGAGGATCGGGTCGTGAAGATGAGTAAACCGTTTGGGTAAGTTGCTGCATAGTGGAATACTCCAGTCAGGGAACATCCGTGACTCGACGTTAAAAACGTGAATCGCATTGTTGGCCAGGCCGATAACGAGGGTGCCATGATCAGAGGGGTCAAAGGAGAGGGCCTGAATTCCATGGGGGAACGTTGGGAGTACGCAGTGGTACTGTAAAGAATCCAGGTTGTAGACGTACACCCTCTTCATGTCATCTGCGCTAACGAGCCACTGACAGTCTTGGCTCATGGCTAATTTGGTGATTGTGGGGATCACAGAGAGCTGTTTGGTGACTACGGTTTCTTCATCCGAGAGGTCATCCATTTCAACATCATCGTCACCGGTATTCGTGGCAACCCCCACATTCGATGGCGCGTTGTTGGAGGAAACGTTCCGTAACCGATGATGGTCGAATGTACGCAAAGGTCGCAGCAGGCTCGATTCATCCCGCGGAAGATGGAAAATGGCGATGAGGGAGGAATCCGACGTGCAAACGACAAGGTTTTGCGAGTCTGGTGTAAAGCTGAGTACAGTCGCGCCGACTGACGGGCCGAACGCCGCGGGGATGAAGTCTTTCAGGATCGCTGCAAACTCTTTCACCCTAGTTACACTGACTTCTCCTGACGGCTTGAGGAACGGCTCAACCGCAAGAATAGGCTCGGGAGAGGAGAGACTTACAGCGAAGGCCAATCTGAAGAGTTTGATTTCGTACCAGTCTGAAACGGCGACCCACCCACCGTCGTCAGAAACGTCACAGGAAACGATGTTTCCCCGGACGTTCAAATCCATCTCGAGCACCTTTTGCCATCCTTCTGGACTAGCTTCATCTTCTGCAGGGTTTGGAACCCCAGCGTGACGCGTATCTCGATTGAAAATGCGCCATAAGTTGATGGAGCAGTCCTGAGCAGAGAGAACCAAACGCTTCTTCCTTGCCACCTTGATTCCTCCGGTCCCGGTAAAACCGGTACTATAACCCATCTTTCTGTGGTACGAGTCCTCGAAGGTCGCAACCACGCTGGTACTCAATGGATTCATAACCTTGGATATCGTCGTGCTACTCGGGATGGCTGCTGGCGTCAGCACAACCGACATGTCAAGACCGCCAGAGACGAGGATGGGAGCTACGTTCACGGGGAACTTGTGTTGGTGCGAAGGGGGAAGGGGGGTGAAGGGGGGCCATATTGCCAGGGAACGGACGTCATGAGAGTGCATGCGGCGAGAAGATGTTTGAATCCAACGTGATTTTGACGAGGTCGCCGACATCCCAACACTTGTAAATTGTACTATCTTCTGGTCAACGCCGGAGGAGTACACGGTGTTCCCTTCCTGAGAGGGGGGTGAAAGGTAAAATCAGGCCTCGATTTTGACACAAAAGGGCTTACGGGACTGATGGAAAGGCAAAGGACGTCAGCGCCATGTGCTTGGAAAGTGTTCAGTTGTGTACAGGTTTTTGAATCCCAAAATTTGACGATTCCCATGGAGTCCCCCGAAACAATCGTCCCATCACTGCAAGTGTTGAATTTCACTTCAACGGACCCATAATCTGCACAACTGACGTACCCAAGGACACATAGAGACCACACAAGCGTTCTCTCTCCTCGCATTTTGTCTGTAGTAAGTCTGCCTGTAACTCTGCCGGTAGCAAAATCCCATTTTCGAATGCTGCTGTCAGCACACCCGGTTACAAGCCAACTGTCCAACCAATCATTGTCGTTTTCGTCGTCAGAACTATCGTCTGACCCTGTGCTAATTCTAGCGGAGGAACAGGTGTTACGGGGGATTGGGGGACCCCAAGCGATGCTGAGAAGGCGAGATTTTACTTTTCCGAGTTTGCGGAGATGGGAGAGGCCATCGTGCTCGGTCGATAGTAACTGGATCGAACCGTCTTCGCATCCAAGAGCGATAATTGTAGACTTGGGATTCGCTGAGACGGACCAAATGGCACCACCGGTAGAGTTTATCGTTCTCTGGGTAGAGTTTAGCGATTAGCCTGGTCCAAGACGGACATATGCGAGAGGTGCGCACCTGTACGCAGCCCTTGGAAAGGTCCCATTCCAGCAGCTCACTACCACCGCCGGTACTAAATAAACGAAGATCGGCGAGCGTCGGGACATCCACTGGACTTTGTTGTTCTGGGTGCCGCAAAGCGAAGGTGAGAGTGTCCACTTTAGAAGGGTAGGGACCGGATAGAGTCTAGAATAACTGGATCGTTAGCAAGATGAGGAGGGGGAGAAGGGGTTCAAGGGTACCCTGGACACTACCCATGCCTGGGGTGCCTGGTCAACAGGGTTGTGGTTGGACCACTCGGCGAGTTCGATGTTTCCATTGGCGCGTCCGATGGCCAAGTGGGGAAATTTGAGAGGTGAAGCTGCCCTGGTCTTTCCCTTGGGGGATGGTAGGGGCAGGGGAGGGAAAGCGAGGGCAGTGATTGGTGCGGGAAGATGCTCGACGAACCTGCACCGGTGGACTTTGACTGGAATCTGGTCGAGGGACGACATCGTCCAGCCGAGAAAAAATCGCGCGCGATCAGGGAAAGGGACGCCAGTCGGCGCTCGCGTATTCCACCCACACCGTCATGTCTTTCTTGGGTCGCGGTCCTCCCTCCCCTTCCTCCTCTGGCCCCTTGTCCAGCGAGCGTGTCGAGGCCGCCATTCAGGAGTAAGCTATCTTGCAGCATACCCCCCCGTCATAATCCGCTCACCCACTTTCCGCCCCACAGGGTTGAACTTGTCACCGACGTCTTCAACCGAATCGTCTCGTCAGTCAAACGAGCAGTCCCTTTGTTGACCGAATCCACTCATACTCTCGTCTACAGCTCGTGCCATTCCAAGTGCATCAACCAACGATATTTGGACGGTGAACTCAGCAAAGGCGAGAGCGTTTGCATTGACCGATGCGTGGCCAAATTCTTCGACGCGAACAAGAAGATGGGGGAAAAACTGCAGACCATGGGCGCCTCAGCGGGTGCTGCTGGAGGCTTCACTTCGTTATAGACCTGTCCAAAAATCATGGATATACGAATCCCACATCTAATACGATACTCCCGCTGTAATCCCCAACTCGAAACATGCTCAACCTGTCCCAGCTGACAGCCAACGAATGACTGGTATCCATCACGCGGAGATTCCAGGGAAACATTCCGCGAGTGTCTTGTTATGCTTGGTCTTTGAGTGATCCTCGAGCCTGTGACCATGCATTAGCAAACCGGAGTGCACAACAAGTGCAAGGACGCACGCGGGAGCCCGGGTAGTGCTCATCTGTAAAGCGTCCACGTCAGCGACAACTATCAGCATCCTGATCCAGGAAAAGGCTCACGAATGGCTGCCTGCAGGTCTGACAGACGATGCTCTTGGAGGCTTCGTTGCTCTTCAGCTGACTCTTGCCACCCTTCTGCGGATTCTGGGCAGCGCTACGCTCTCTCTTCTGCTGCGCTTTGGCTCCCTGAGGGTGGATCAGAAGTGGGGGGGTGGATGCGAGGGACATCTAGACGTACGTTGCCCATCTACTGATGCGTGGAAGAGATCAAGGGACGAAGTCTGATCCCGGTAACCAGCCCCAGTCACGAGCCAACTCACCGACTCTTTTCCCTCGATGACTGGGCGTGGCCGTGACTCGACGTGCACCCCATATCTCAAGTCACCGGCCCACCTCTCGTCCATCTCTCCTCTCCAGACCGCTCCCGACAATGACCACAATACTCGAGACGTCCAGACTTGCCGTCGCGGATGAGGTCAAGTTCGATATGCTTGCCGCCATATCTCACTCGGGTGATCATGCTATACAGTACAAGGGCATCGCTCGCAATTTCGTTTGTGAGTTTCGCCCTTTGCTCGTCACGTTACCGTATCTTGATGTGGAGTGTAGCGGATACAGTGACGGGTGAGATGAAGTAAACTCTCCCATTATACAGGAAATGAATCCTCATTTCAGCCCCAACCAGGGAAATGTATGCCTATGCCCTCGAGGCTTCGCTAGGCGACGACGTATTCACCGAACCCACCGTCGATTCTCTGGAAGCGCATGTCGCAAGAATTACGGGCAAAGAGGCCGCGGTGTTCATGCCATCCGGGACCATGTCAAACCAGGTTGCCCTACGGACCCACCTCCTCCAACCTCCGTATTCCGTGCTGTGTGATAATCGGTCTCACATTTATCGGTATCTCTCCGCGTCCTCGTCCTCTCGCGATGTACTAACCTCGAGTAGATATGAGGCAGGAGGGGCCGCGTTTCATTCTGGAGCTCACACTATTGCCGTGATTCCTTCCAACGGACACCATCTCACTTTATCTGATGTGAAGCAATTCATAATTCAGGGGTCCGACATACACTCGTACGAACTTATCGTGAATCCTGACCACAAACCTACGAGTACTGATTGGTCGTTACAGCGCGCCAACAAATGTCATCGCTTTGGAAAATACCCTCAATGGGACTATCTTCCCTCAGGAAGAAATAATCAAGATATCCGAGTTCGCTCGGAAGGAGGGTATAAAGATGCATCTCGATGGCGCTAGGTTGTGGCACGTCGCAGCGGAGACCGGTACATCCATGAAGGAACTTTGCGATCCGTTCGACAGCGTCAGCCTGTGTTTCAGTAAAGGGCTAGGTAGATCTGCTGGGCACCCAGAGGATGCGACGTTCACAATGTTCTTTAGGTACCCCCGTGGGGTCTTGCCTTGTTGGGTCGAAGGATTTTGTCACTCGAGCCCGGTGGTTCCGCAAGCTTTTCGGGGGTGCCATGCGACAAATCGGACTGCTTGCCGGGTGCGCAGCCTATGCTCTCAACCATAATTTCCCACAGTTACCCCGTGTGCACGCTCTCGCGCACAAGCTCGAAGTGGGGCTCAGGGAACTTGGTGTTCGCATCCTGAGCGCAGACACCTGCATGGCACGTCGCTTTTCTCTATAGTCGATTACCATCCTCAACAAGTGATATCTAGGTCTTCTTTGACCCTACTCCCCTGGGTATCGAATACGACGAGATTTCAGAACGTGCAAAAAAGCTTCCAAACCCACTCAAAGTTAGAGGCTCGAGGCTTGTTGTCCATATTCAAACGGAAGATCAAGCGGTCCAAGACTTTTTGGTTCTGATTAGTACCGTCGCAAAGGAGAAAACGGCTGCGGGATTCGTTCCCCTTCCCGCAGAAAACAATTCGATCGCCACTGGGAGCGCATATCAAGAGATTTATAGGCGGCAGAATTGATGGGGTCGATGGGCAATCATGTTGGATTCTGCATCGGGGGCTCGATTCACGAGTACTGGGGACAGCGTCCACGCTGGGTTACAACAAGAGTACCATAGATGTACAGTCAAGCCGTGCAGATATGTTAGTGCTTCATAGCATCATCGTCGTGAACGAAAGAGTCTTCACCCTCGTCTCCGTCATCCTCGGGTTTGAGACCAGCCTTGCGCAATGCCTCGGCGGACGTGTAGTCCACTTTGGCTCCACGAGTACGTCTGCCAGAGGGCAGGATGGCTTTGGGGTCGATTTCATCGAGTTCGTCTTCATCCTGCAAAGAGCTTCAGGTCAGATGAAGGTAGTTGGGCACCTGAGCTTCAGGCTGGCTTACATCCTCATCGTCATCCATCTCGTATTCTTCTTCCTCTTCCTCTTCCTCCTCGTCCTCTTCCTCCACTTCCTCGACCTTGCCCTTGCCTTTGGCAACGGGGGAAGCGGATGTGGGGGTTACTCTGGTTCCTCTGATAACGCGTCATTCGGCTGAACGCGACGCGACACGGCGAATGAGACATACGCGGAAGAAACTGGTTTTCCGGTTGAGGTTGCGTCGGTGGACATGTTTTTTTTTCTGTCTTACGATGAGCAGGTGAGGGTTCGGGTCAAAGGGGCACGTTGGATTTGTAGGATCTAAATCAGGAAACAACGACCTGCATCAACCCTCTCCTACATACTTCTGCTTTCTGTAATCATTCCAAAGCGTTTTCATCGTCGCCTTTCCACCTCCGTCCAAAGCTGACAGCACCATCGCCTCCCTATCGTGGTCACTCAGCATCTCGCATAATGCAAACAACCCGGGGTACAACTCCTTCCTGGTAGCCGCATACACCACGCAGAGTGGGTCGTTCATCGCTTGTGCGTAAGCAACAAGCACGTAAGAAGCGTGCTTTCCGAACGGTCTGGCGAGCGACTCCATTTTCTGGGCTTCTTGTCCAGATCCAACGAGCCTGACCGTCGTCTTGGTTGTGAGCAACACGAGCAGTCTTGAGAGAACCTTGACCTCTGAGATTCCCAATGGTTGCCTGCTGTTGAACCAGAACGGGAAGCTGTTTGCGACAATCCTCCCTTGTTTTGCCCCAAGTCCAGGGCGGATTGCCCGCGTCATTCCCACCAGACGTTGCAGGACCATGCTGAGGTGCGGTAGTCCAGGAAGGACGAGATCCCTCCTATGCCGAATCAAAGTGCTAGCGATTCCCACGACCTCATGGAAAATACCCGTAGATGTTGACGTATCGTGGGTTTCGGAGCCAGAGAGAAGCTTGGAGATGATTGTCCATATTAACATAACATCGCCAGGCCGTAACGCTGCGGGCTGCCCGGAACGTCTGTGAGCTACATTGCTGAGAAAAAACTGAATACCGCCCACTTTTTCCAAGCAAATACCGGAGATGAACCTGCAGATCTCAAGGGAAGCGTCTGTATCCGTAAACCATAGGTCCTGTCGGTTCAAGAATAGATGAAGGAAAGTTGTAGCGTGCTTTTGGGTTATTTTCATTGTCCCTGGAACGACTGTTTAGCGAACCACAGGAGGAGACGACATGCGTTCAGACCTTCGGGGGCGTTCCGCAGAAGCATCCGGGATAACCGAACCATTGAAACCACATCCACTAAGCCCGTGGTTGCGTCCAAACAAAACTCTGAGAGCTTGGTCAAGATAGTCCCAAATACGTTCACATGTAAAGGCTGAAAGGATATGGAACCGTTGAAAACTCCGTTCATTCCTACACCAAATCAGCGGAGACATTGGACATCTTAGCCGGTCGACGAACCAGGTTCTCCATTTAAGCGGCTAAGAGAGAGATATATTGCAAGGAAAATCTCTGGTGCTTGAGGCGCTTCGTCGACTGAAACAATAGAAACCTCGGAGAGTGACACAAGAACGATGCGATTGTACAATGCCGACCACGAGGAAGCGGAATCTGTTCTCTCGTGAAGGATCTTCTTTGTGACAGCTGCTGCCAGCTTTGGCACTTGAATATCTAGCGCTGGGTTGGATGTTGCTCCTGAAGGGGTCGCCGTTGATCTTACCGGTACAAGAGATCCAGGTTCTCAGTGAGATAAGAGTACACCATAAATCGAGGCGTGTGGCTAAGAGATCGATATCTCCCTCCTGGAATTTTTCTGCGGAGGTTATACGAGTGATATGCCGTTTGGTCCCATCGAGGACCAAAACAAACAGGGCACGGAGGTTCTGACAGACACGAATAGAAAATCTGAGGAGCGTTTGTAAACTCCCGGTGAAGGGAACAGCAGAGCTCACTTGGAAACTTGAGAGCTGCGCATGACAGTCTCAAGGATAGTCGTAAGTATCTTCCCGAAGGCACTCTGTTGGGACTCTATGAGAGGCTGAATGCTCTCTAAGACAGTCAGTACACCGGTTTCATTGTCCGGGCGATACGACTTTATAATGGTACTGCAACGATCTACATTCAGTCGGTGCCATATAAAGCAAGGGAAGGGCTGCGCACCCAAAGTGGCCACGAATCAACCGCTCGGTTATTGCACCAGGAAAGGCTGGCAAATCCGTGGGAGTGCCCCACCTCGAGTCAAGGAGATACCTTGTGACTGCGTCCGTTTCCTCGGGAGGGATCAGCTGATTTTCGGTGGGATAAGAAGGAACAATACCAGTCTGTCGAAAACTACAGCATATGCTATCGACCTACTTATGAACTCCCTGGTGAGAGCAAGAATATCCATGAGGTTTTCATGTGCCGACCCAGGCTCCAATGTTGAGATCAATTGTCCGTCGAAGACAACGGCCTTCTTCGTTAGGTCGACCCTGACATTCTTGGGGAGATACTCCATAGGGGTGTACCTGAGGATGGTATAGACCACCCAAACCTGATGGACATCTAGAGACAAGTCTAGCAAGGGGGGAAGATTTCCCAGCGTTTTTACTACGTCCGTAGTGTCCAGGTGAGATGTCTTCTCAGACAGATAGGCAAGCACAGCAGCTGGAGAACTAATGTAAGGGGTTGAGCCACGGATACACGAGAAATTGCATACAGCGCAGCTCCGGGAGCTCCCAGAAGGCGGGGGACTGCAGGGGTGTCAGGGCCGTATGATATTCGGCTCCTTGTGTGGAACTATCTTTTGCCGCGTGTCCCCTAGATATGGAGGAAAAAAGCAGACGGACGAAGCGTTGCAAATCTTCTGGCGTAGCTGCGCCGCTACTGTAGGTGAGCCCCGGCCACGCCAACGACGCGGGAGGTACGTACCTCAACGTGGGCAGCCATCGATGGGAAAGGGTATGTAATAGAGCAACACCCAACTGTTGTGAACTTTCGTCATGCCGTGAGAGCTGGAATGCTTTTCCTCCCCAGGGTTTGTTGCGAGCCACATCAAGGGGCTCTATACACGATAACAACCTTTCTACGAGCATCTCCGTGTCCCCGAGTGTCCCCAGTGAAGCACTCATAAGAAGTGACCGCCCCTGATAAATAAGCTGGTAAGTGGGTTTTCCGCAGAAAGAAAGCGCGCCCCACAATCTCGACTTTCAATTCTGGCAAGATATTTGACGACTTGAGCAGCCGAAACATTCTTGACTCTGTCTTGGCGTCGCACGTAGACCGGAAGCCGAGTGGAATACACACAGATAAGTGGTATTGCAGCCTTAGAGCAGAGGACGTGATGATATCCCGCGACCATGAGCTGGCGGTGTCAGTCCCTCCTTTACCACCCTCCCTTTTGAGTCCTACAGAGAGTATGGGTGTGATTACGTTCGCGTTCACTCTTTGGATCCCATTTAGGGCCTCCAATCGCGACTCGTCGGCGAGCGTGTGGACGGGTAATGACGGCCAG
>QFEV01005840.1:0-16872 GCA_003316405.1 Thelephora aurantiotincta
GTTCTGGCAACACCGTCGTTGTAGATGCCAAAGTGAAGATCTCGGATCTGTGGTTTACCAATGCGCACAAGATGGCCGACCAGCAAAAACCCAACAAACAGCCTGTGGGATCTTCTCCGCCAGCAGTCGTCGACGCCCGTACAATGAGACATTTTGTCTTGGTTTTTGACGGAGTATGTTGAAGTCTGCCGCTTTTGAAACGGTCGAGGGCTACCACAAATCTACTCCACCACTGCGTTCCCCTGTGTGCGTGCGATCCCCCAAACACCATGTCTTCCTTCGTACACCTCTTCACAACTACGATCTGTCTGGTGAATTACAACTTGGGCTGTTTTCAGCTGCACTTTGAGTATCGCCAAGGACGACGCAACGGCCAGGGATATGTTGTTTTCAGATCGTGCTGGTGCATTCTTAACCGCAACCCTCCTCCCCAGAAAACTTCATCCTCTGTCGGGGCGGCTTTCATGTGGAAGTATTATGGATAAGAAGAGGATTTTGACGGTTTCATCGTTGGAGTCGGCGCCCGTCTCCATTTCATACTTGTGGGGTTCGTTAAGAGGCCAGAATTAGATTGTACAAACGGAGCGGTCCAGATCCCAGAAATGCTCTACCCCGTCGACTCATCCGGAGGTTCAGGCTCGGCCACGTAACAATCCTTACAACACAATTCTCCGAAACGAGCGCGTTATAAAAAAACATAATTGAATGAATAATCCTTTAGTATCATGTCTTCATATTATGAGACCGTTGTGGAGGAGGCGGCTGGGGGTGCCGTCGGCTAGAAAGGACGATCAATGACGTCTTCTCCTCGGTGGAACGCAATACTTACGGATGCCCCTGAGAACATTCTTGAGAGAGAGGAAGAACATGACGGTTTTGAGATCGGAGGGGGCCAAAGAGGGGTCGGTGCTAAGCAAGTAAGCGGCAAAACCAGCAACGAAGGCGGCGGCCACGGGAGTCCCACCAACGAAGAGAAATAAACCGCCATTACCAGTGCTCATGATGTTGTCACCTATGGCGCAGATAAGATGGCTTTTGAACTACGGAAGGTCTTTGCGTACCAGGAGCAAAGATGTCGACGGCAAGACCGTAGTTAGAGGTGACAGTCTTGGCGTCAGAGATGGTGGTGGAACCAACAGTGATGGCACCCGGGACAACGGCTGGGGAAGTGTTGTCGTCATTAGCGGGGATGACGGTTGTAACACCGGATTCGACGAGTCCGACGATAGCATGATTAAGAGCGGGGTCGTTTATACATATATAGGCAACAGCGGGACCACTACCAGGATTGCGCTGTGAGGCAACCCATTGAATTCCGGAGATGGCATCGCTGACAGAAGCGGTGTTATCGTTGGCGAGAATCTTGACAGCAACGACCTTAGCGCTCTTGGCAATACCGCTGTACAAATCTTAGTACCAGTGAGAGAATGGGGTCTTTGTACGCACAAGGTATGAGAGGCAACAAGCCCGGCAGAGTGGGTTCCGACACCACTTCCGTCAGCGTCCTATGTGTAATTCGATCAGTCATTCTCCTTGGGAGACAAGCGAGGAAGATCACTCACGGCAGAGTCATGGACTGTCATGATGCATCAACCCAGGTTAGAAATCCCATGTCAGCATGTAAGGCGGTTTCGCACCGCTATCAGGATATGTTGGTTGATGCGTATCGTTGTGGATGAGCCGCTCAAGACTCACAAGGTTTTACCCCAGCTGGCACGGCTCGGGTTCCCGAATTCAGGCTACGGAATTCATGTGTGAGAGAGTAGATCTGTCACGAATGGTTTGGCTTCGACTCACGTGGTCGATCTGGATGCCAGTATCTGACGGAGCCTTGTGAGCTGTTTGAAATACCCCACCCGAATTTATCCCACGTACCGAGGACGTAAACGGTAACACCGTGTCCGGAAGTCGGGTCGTAATCGTATGGGAAAATGGAATCGGCATCCCGGGTAGAGAGCTTGACCTTGGAGGCGATGCGTGCAAGACCCCAAGAGGCATTGGTCCTAAAGTGGGTGTGTGAATGACACCAAACTGTCCGAGCGTTGGAGGTACTAACTGGGCCCCAGCGCCCCGCGGGGTGTGAATGTTATCGAACTGTCTGAACGTTGGAGGTGCTGACTCGCCACCGACGACCCGCTCGATGTTTCGCCGGATGTAAACGCGGCGGTCCTTCTCAATGGAGAGAACCTCAGGGTCGGACTTCAACGACTCGACCTCACTCGCAGAGAAGGATCCAGCGAAGCCGTTGATAATGTTCCATTCGTGCGTGATGTCACCATTGATCCCCCGGCGAGAGAGGGAGTCAATATGGTCCCGACGGCTGATACCATCCCTGAGGGTGACAATATACCGTCCGGAAACGGGCTCCTCCGCTTTCAGCGCCTCGTTGGAGACATCGAGATGAGAGAAAGCGGGGAGAAGGCAGAGAGCGAGGATGGCGAGGATCATGGGGAACATGGTGATGGTGCCAGGAGCGTGCTGATGAGGTGACCGAGCTGCAGAACTCGACTGAGACTTGAGAATCAGATAAATACAGGCCCAAGCTTGAGCCTGTATTTATCTGATTCTCGGTAGCGTGCGGGTGGGAATAGTTGGCTTGTATTGAGTTGCGCATTTAATGTGTTGTGTGGGGATATCGGCCCCCAATCGCAAGAAGCGGAGTCTGGAACCTTGTGGTGACGGCGCGGGGGTTTTCCAAGGTACTTAAGACACAAAACGTGCTCTTCCTGGCACATTTCATTGACGGTACCATCAGCGTGACCTTTGTTATGACCCTCCAGTGTACGTTATTCCAAGGCGATCCGGTCGGGGCAGCCAGCGCGGCTGGTAGAGAAGTTACCTGACAATAGATCCTGCCACAGGATCAAAACCCGGGCAGCCCGACCACGACCGCATTTATCCTGCGAGTACCGATGCCGCTGTCTAGGCACGCGATCCGTGCCGCACAGAAGCTGGTCGGGAGGTCTCAAGGTAACAGGCGTTCCATAACGGAGGGATGAACACGCTGGTGAGAGGAACGGGCAAGATGGTGATAATTCCCACTCAGTGGGCATGTGCATCAGAGGCGTGACTTCACGCAAATCAGTTGACCCCGCCGTCACGAGTGACCAATGGTGGCAAGGCACATACCTTTGTTGCTATGCGATCCTTGTATTGAATGCAAAGTGTTCGCAGCTCTTCAATATTTGTGATGAGGATCCTCTCCTGAAGGCCTGAACTGTTGTCCCGATTAAAACATTCCCAGGGATAGAACCGTCCCAATAAACGTGCACATACTTCGAATCATCACACCCAAGTCCCACCACTGATTAAAATTTAACGTGCTTAAACACTAACCGGTAACCACCGATGATCACGATGAAGTAATGAAGGGTGGTGAACTCACAGCTTCAAGTGACCCTGGAAGACCATTTATATTCGTGAGATTCATGGCCAAGTCTGTCGCGACAGTACACCACCGACGTGGGATGAACCTCTTTGAAGCCAACGGCGCACGCTCGATGCCCGATGTCTTCTTGAATCCCTTCAACTTGAGGAGGCAGGTTCTTTCCACGCTTTTCGCGTCAATGATTCTCCCCGCAGTTTGTCGAATAAATAACCTGTAGTTCGTGGTTGAACGTTGAATAATTGATTATCCGTACCCGAGAAATTTGTGCAGTTTGAACGAGGCATTTTCTTTCGCCGTCGGGTTTGGAATACATGGTGCCGTTACCAAAGAGTCTGGTGGGGATGTTCGACTCCGAACGCGGGGCGGCGCCTTCGCTAATTGCGCGAGGGACGTATTTTTGGATCTGGTCGTGATCTTCCCCAAGCCCAAGACACGGGAGAGAGAGCGAGATTGGGTCCGATGTCGCGACCATCAATGGGGTGAATTATCGATGAGCCTCCGACCGGCGACCCGACTAGACTACTCACCGCTGAAGTATTTCTATTAGAGGCATACAGTCCTTGAACTGATCATCGCAAACCTGAAACGCGGGGGTTCACCGGCCTTCTGGCCGAGGAAGTCGATCAGATAATAGATAGTCCCGGTGTTCAGGCTTGAACACCGGAAGGCCGAAATAACAACCCCTTGTCAAGCAAATATGCTGCCCCGCGTATGTGGAGTAAAGCGTCCGGGGGATTGAGAAACCCGTGCCCTGGAATTGCGGAGAGCCGTGGGGATGAAGTGGAGGCAGACCTTCAGGGATATAAAAGGTGGGTGTGCGAAGAGCGCTCCTTCGGTCAACGAGGCACTAGCCTGAAGCCATGCTGGCCGAGTCGTAGGTAGCCGCGAAAAATCAACCCTGTTTCGCCTTAACCCTCGTAGCGACTCGAAGAGAATACCCATATTTCCAATTAGACGATGCATATATAAGGCCTGTACTTACGAGATAGAGAGGGCAGGACGCTTCCATCTTGTGCGTGCTTATTTCGAGACACCTCGTCCAACGACACCGTCCAAATAGAACCACACCGCTGTCCCCATGACACTCGACTACTCATCCACCGTCACTCTGAACAAGAACCACTGTCATCCGCAGTGCTATCTGACGCAACTGAATGGATATATGCGCGATAACAAAACCCGCCACGAGGTGTGGAAGGACTATAAAGGCGGTCCGGCCAGTGCGACGAGCGGTGAATGTGGAAAAAAGACAGAGTGGGGTTACTGTACCGTGTCGGAACAGGCAGGGAATCCTGCTCCGCCAAAGGATATCGTAAGGAGTCGCTTTCATGTTATTCCACCCCGCCGAGATGTCCTGGAGCTGATGACCTTGCTCAGCAAAAGGCAGCGGGCGACTTCAATTGGAAGGTCGCGATTGACAGGGCCGTAGATGAGGTCATTGTCATTGCCAACGGCCAAAACTTCCGGGATGGAAACCACAGAACGGCGCTCCAGAACATGTTCGACACCCTCAACTACCAAGGCCTGAGCATCAAGTTCGATACAAACGGGAATCCAGAGGTTGACGCGTTTCGGGTTTACGTGCAGCTCAAGAGCATCACCAATGGGATCGGCAAGTGGAAGCAAGACGACGTAGCGAGAGCCAAGACCGAAATGGTCAAGTTGCTGAAGGACGTGGTTCGAATCCGCGACGTAACGTGGGCGGAGCGTACCGGTTTGGCCAAACTGGTAAAAGACGACCTCCCAGGGATCCTTAGACAAGTGAACGACTTCCACGAGGGACTCCGGAAGATCAGGATGGAGCAGGGCGAGCGGACAGCACAGGAGGGTTACAAGCAAGTCAAAAAGGAAACCCCACTGTTGTACGCCAGGCACTCGTATTTGTGGGGCGACATTATAATATAGCGCCATCAAATCTTGTAGTGGTTGTCGAGCAGACGAAGGTCGAGGGAAAGTGGGTGGCTGTTCCCAGGCCTTTTTTTCATGTACACGTACCATGTTTTGTAGAGTTACTCCCCTCTGAACTTGAGGCTGGATTCCAGCCGATTCCAGCCTAGTTTTGTGTGGGCGATCCCGCGCCACTACTGTTCCCACGTTTGCCTTCCCCCGGGGTGAGAGTGAGAATTTGGCCATGCTCTCCAACATCCGCCATGTGATTCACTCAACGTATGTCTATACCCGCTCTCGCCTTAGTCGCCCGTACGAGGCCCTCCAGCAGGAGATCTTCCATCTTGTTCTTTGCCTCTGGCAGGCTCTCGGATTAAACAGCCGTCCCCATCTCCACCACCCTCCCTTGCCGAATGTTCGGGCCGATTATCGTCTGCGCTCAACGGAGAGAAATAGGGTGACACCAATCCCAGGTGTCTCCGTGACCAGAAACAAACCGCGCCTGGGCTCGAGGGCTAGAATAGCTCCGTCAGCTTCTTCGTACTTGGACTGCATGATGATTTTCCTGGCCTCCAGGTTCCAAATAGTAGGTAGAGTTTCGGGAACGGGTGGCGGGAACCACATCCTGGATGGATGTCCTCATCTTTAACAAGGTCGTCGACCCCCTAGACCGACTCCTCCTGCAGGGACTTGAGATGTTTTCCCCAAAACTCTTGCCTGAATCTATCCAAGAAAGCGCCTTGGTGATAAATTCCCTCGGATTGAAAATTGGAGGTGACTTCGCTGATCGCCTTGTTTTGGGTAGTGGTATCTTAGGTGACATCGCCGCGACTTGGTGGGGGAGGACCTTGAGCTGTGATTGATGGTCAGCACAAATCCCACACCCCCAGGGTGGTGGCCTTGAGCGGGGTGCTGAGCGTAAATGCCTGACGCTGATCAGGAGGGCACGCCTTTCGTAACCTCGAAAATTCCTGTTAGCAATAGATAGGTTTCCAGACGAAGTCGCCCCGCGTCTCCAATCCGAAGTTTTCTAAATGCTGTGTGCGTCACTGGCTGGAGAGGGAAGCGCCAGGGCCGGCTGGCGGTCCGGGTTCCCCATCCGAGCGCCTACGACCAGACCTCGACCTCGCTCAACTGCCACAACAATGGCCACCAATCTGTACGAAATTCTTGACATCCCCTCCGACGCAGCGCCTGAGCAAAGTGTGTTCTCGCTTGCTAGATGTTATTGCTTCTCCTTCTTACGAGCTCATCGCACGTTTCTAGTCCGAAAAGCGTACAAGAAGCGGGCACTTCAGACACACCCAGACCGTGCCCCACCTGAGGACAAGGCTCGTGCGGAGGAAAAATTTCGTCAGGCGTGTATCGTTTTTCAGCCCCTCTACGCGAAACGGGCCACGAAAACTAATCCAGAGGATTAGGTCAATAGCGCGTACCAGATCCTGATTGATCCTCAAAAACGACAATCCTACGACCGCCATGGTGTCTGGCCTCCCCAAACCGAAGACCCACCCCACCACGCCCAGGGCAACGCTGGAGATTACCCACCCCACACCGATTTTTTCACTTTCACCTTCACCGACCCGTTCGAACTCTTTAACTCGTTCTTTGGTCGCGCCAATCCCTTCCATGATCCCTTCCCATTCGGTCGTTCTCGACCTTTCCCCGATCCATTCTTCAATCCTCCTGGCTTCCCGTTCTTTCCGGATCCCTTTGGGCCACCCAGGCCGTTCAATTCCGGCGTCGGAATGGACGGCGGTCTCTTCCACAACATGTTCGCTCACGATTCCTTCATGATACATCCACCAATGATGGAAGGCCTCTTCCAACCTCACGGTACCGGAAATGGAGCACAGCCAGCCTCGTATTTTTCCTCCGCTTCTTCGTCATTCTCGGGCGGTCAATGGGTATCTGACTCTCGATCAACCTCAACTATCAACGGCCGCACGACCACCGTTCATGAGCGGATCGATTTCGCGGTGTGTATCATGTTCACATTCTCTTAATTGCGATGACTTGACAACTGTCCTCCGATTTACTAGGGTAATAACCACACAACAACCACTTACCCAGACGGTCATGAAACATACATGATCAACGGAGTTCCCCAGGCCTCTGGGCAAATTGAGGTCCATCTGCCTCCTTATACAAATCATGCAGAACCCTCTCACCGCTACCACCACCGTCACCACCATCGTCGCCATGATCATGAACCAGGCCGACACAACCGCGGAGGGAGTTATCGGACTCATGGTAGAGGTACGAGGTAAAACCATCCAGAAACGCATTCTCTTAACATGATTGCTCCTTCCCAAGAATATTCCCCCGATTACCGTGAATCGCGCCGTCCTTACGCTTGATACGAAACGTATCGAACCCCCCCAACCCTCACCTTTACTCGTGTAGCCCAAGACGATGTGTATATGCCCCGGCCTGTATCCTCTATCCCCCGCCCGCAAATCGAGAATCCAAAACTCAGTTGCATATAGCCAGCATGGCTTTCGACCACTGATCCGTTGATCACCCATACATATTGTAAGATATGGTCGATATTATCGAGGCATGCGTTTGATATGTGCGTATATACGAGGAGGGAGTTACGGAACTACAAACTATAAGGAGCCAGAAATGAGGGTAATAAATACGCGACGAAAATAAGGCTCGAGAACAATCTGGGGCGAAACAGAGCCAAAAAGCGAAATATGGGTACAACCGATCAACCAGTTAACCAATCGCGGCTGTTCGACCCTGCATGGGCGGGAAGGCAGAACTCATAGGCGACACTTGTGCTCCGGTAACATTTCCACCCCCGTTCCCTCCCTCTGCCTCAACGGTCACAGAAGTGGAGAGACTGGATGGCGTCACCGAAGAAGGGTTAGGCGTAGCTGGGGCATTTGCTGTGGGCACCTTGCCGATGAACCATGACTGAAGATGAGAGAGCATGAGCATTGGGTCACGTGAAAACTGCTGAGAAAAACGTACGGGAACCCAACCGCGATCTCCAGTATCCTCTTTAACAGCCTGCAAAAGGATCACAATTCAGTATTCGTATGCGGACCGGGGGGATTCTTCGACTCACGTAAGACCAGTGATTGTATCTCTTGAATACCCTCAACGCGTCATCCTTCTGGAGGTCCAACTCATCATCCCCTTTCTTCCGGTACTCCATCAACGCGACCCCAGGGAAGCTCGTTGAGAGGATGCTGAGTGGCAAGATCGGTGTTTTAGGAACATGTTCGGGTGAACCAGAAGCGTTCGAACGCGTAGCGCTAGCAGCTTGCTCAATGGCCACCGAGACAGGGACCTTGGTCTCAAGGAGACACCCAGCAGGAACCCAGCCTTGCTTAGGAGGGTCTGTTTCGACGAGACCGCGGCCTTCAGGGTCTCTCTGCACCACCCACCAACCCCTCGCCCTTGATATAATGACAAACGTATCACCTCTATGAGCAGGTAAATCGTCAGAGAGACTCTCCCTCATTAACCGGAAATTGGGATACGCACACAACCACATCGAATTCGTCTTCTTGCTCCGCCATATATGGGTAGATTGCCACCGCGTATGACAAGGTTCCCGTTCCAGAGGGTATGGGTTCCTTCACGCTGACGGGGGGACCACTGCTTTCCTGATGCTGTGAGCCTGGGTCTGCCGTGGAAGTGGACGGCGACGGATCCTCCTGTCTCTCCTTATTATCGATCGCAGGTGACATGGCCTCTGGCCATCCCGACTTGCCGTTCCCTACAGGAAGGAAACCGGGTTGAGGATGTCCCTGTTGCTGAGCGTTCGGACCGGCCACAGTGCCCTGTATCTGGAGCAACGGTGGTCGCAAACTCGGTCTATCAGCCGACGACCCCCCGCGCGAGTGGCCGGAAGATGGTGTTTCCGAGGCTTTGCGAGCGGCCTGTTTCTGCTGAGCAACGGCTATAGGTGACCGGATATCTTTAATGTGTTTCAGCATGAACACTGGGTTCTTCTTTGTGTCTTTCAGCTTCTGGAAGAGCAGAAGCGGTTTTTCGTCGTAACTCAGACACCTCTCGATGCGATTCCCTGTTCATTGGGATTATTTACGACTCGGATCAAGAAAGTGGAGGCGCTAACCTGTTGTTCCGTAACAAATAAACATGGCGTAATTCTGCCAATCATCATTGTTGATCTTGTATTTTTTGAGAGCCGCGGGTAACACCTTCCACGCGGGATCCTCCAGGCTCACTTTGAAGCTCTTCAAGTTATCCGAGCTCTCTTGCCGTTGCGGTTGCGATTTGGAAGGGTTTCCAGATCCATTCGCCGGCAGTTGAGTACTTGATCCGCTAGGTGAAGGACCAAACGCTTTTGGAGTAGTGTTACCTTCTCCGGCGGAATGCAGCATCTGCGAGGTTGACGGGGAGAGGGTCGCCGAAGGAGTTCCGTTGCTACGTGAAACTTCGTGTTCAAGGCGTTGAGGCGAAGGGTGTGGAGACTCGATGAGGTTGGCTTTGGTGGGGGATTGACCGGATTTTGAGAAACCCCAGTTGAACGATGCCTGTCGTTGTAGGGGACTAGACTCGTCGGAGCCCTACACAACAGATATGTCAACGGGTAGTCCCGGGTGCACGAGCAACGACGCACCATTCGTGACCATGACGCACGAACGCTATTAACATCCTCCACATAGCTGCGGACATCCTCGCTCAACCGTCGGTTCTCGAACTCCAGGCTACGGAGACGAGCGGCTACAAATAGAAACCGTCGGAAAAAGCATAAGCCACTGAAGTTAACCGCGAGAATAAGCGGTGGGAATCATACATTGTTCCTTGACGATCTGGTAGAGTTTATCAACATTCAGGTCATCTGGTTTGTCGTCCGACTCCGCTACAACAAAAAAGAGTTTTCATAAGTCTCGAAACGCTAAGCTTTTGGAGCACGGCGACATACACGGTGGGATATAATGGTCTGGGTCGATGGGAACGTTATGGACGAGTTTGGCGTAGTAGATGTGCTTGAGAATCGAAAGCCGCTGACCGACCGTCGCAATACCAATCTCCTTGAGTGAATCGGTGTCGAGGGCAACGAGAACATCGCCCGTGATGTTATTCTCTGATGACGGACGGGACGGTAAGCGGACTGAAGAGAGAACAATAGAGTGGTGGACGACCCACCTCGTATTTGTGTTTCGTATTGGGGAAATCCGATTGAAGAGAGCCAAGAATGAACATCAGATTCAGTCCATTCCAGCAGGGTTGGCTTGGACTCTGTGCTCGCCATCGACGAGTGCGGGGTGTGAAGCTCAGAGCTCCAAAACGGGCACAGTCAGTGGCCGCGACTCTTGTCATTCCCACCTGGGTCAAGGTCGCCGTTGCCTCGTTTCGGAAACTTTTTCTCATCTGCCATTACCCATATAAAAAAAAGAGTCTACCCTGTTAACCGACCTAAGATGTTTCTAATTTGGACAGGCCTCAGCGTTTTCGTTGAGGGACCCTCCTCGCCCTTGACTCTTCCTTGCGAATGCGGTGTCACCCTGACCCTGGAGGGTGCGATATAGCTGATCCCGCCCGTCTTGTCCACCAATCCAATGATGTTTCCCTCTGCATCCAAGCCATCTCCACCGACACCCCGTCGTTGCCCTTCGTGAAGTCTGCGGACCGAAGCAATCCTACCGACACCCTCGCGAAAGAACGAACCCTTCTTGATTGGCAGCGAGGATTTTCTATCGTCCTTCATTCCAACAGGGGAGACCTGCTGGAAGCTGGACTCTCCGTCGCGTCTCGAAAATTTCGAATGCGAAACCTGTCGATTCACGTCACTTGAATCGCTGCCCCTGACGTACTGTCTCAAGGTCATAGACCAGCTCGTGGCTAACGGGGTCTTCTGCTGAGATGGGGTGGATTTCGGTGTGGGTGTTCGACTTGGTTGCTTCAAGGAAACGTAGAGCCTACTATTGCAGCTAGGCCCTCGCTTCTCGGTGTGCGCGTTACCACAACCGAGCGATGATGGGACGGGGGACATCTTCGGACCCGGGACACGTGTCACTGCCGATGGTCGCTTCTTGGCTCCGTTCTCGCTCTCCACCTCCGCTGGAGCCAAAGTATCCCTTCTATCAAGTGCAAGGGCCTCCGTACCTCTCTGATCGATGGTTATATTGTGGTCGGGGAGGCCCATCCTGGTAAACGTACGCTTTTTGGGAATTCGTGACCGGAAAGTAGCTGGCTGGGTTCTTGAGAGTCGTGCATCCTTACATTCGTCCTGTTGGAGGAAGGTCTGGTTTCTGAGGGAACCCTTCCGGGGCGGGGGTGCACTCGAACTACGAGGGCGGTGGCATCCGGACGGCAAATGAGCGAGCTCGGGATTCGCGAGGTAAGTATGTTCCTCTGTTTCAGAAGCGAATCTGACCGTTTTCGTGGCCGGTTTGAGCGTTTCTTGCGCTAGAGACATGCTACGGCTCGATGGGATGGACGTGAGGTTCCCCGCCGGAAAGAAACTTTCTACCTTGGGAATTACACCCAAGGAACATGCGAGAAGAGTAAGCCGACGGAGAACAAGAGGTTCATCCTGGTCCTCCGAAGACCTAGGTGATACCTCTGGAGAACTGGAAATGGCGCGGGTGTATGTCTTGTCGCTATCCTCGGGATCCGCCAGGTCTCTGCCGGAAGTTGAAGCCGAAGATGGAAACAATAGCTGAGCCTCGGCCGGCGAGCGTTCCTCTGCGGACCCGCCTCCGGAGATCGTGACACAGGAAACAGCGGGGGCAATTAGGTCGCCACTGGGCGGTTTTGGAAATGTAGAGACTGAGGTAACTGACGAGCCAGAAGATCGTTTCATTTCCGTGCTCTCCATCACAATATCTGGGATTATGGAGAGTGGACGGACGAACGACGGCATCCTTTCCTGTGCATCGAAATACGAAAAAGGGTCATCACCGTAAGCGCCTCCCAACTCCGAAGCGAAGTTCCAGTCCTCAAGAGGAGTCTGGGGAGTCTCCTTCGATGGTTCGTCCGAGGTGCTCACTGAGTCTATTGCTGACAAGTTGTTCTGATATGATCCGATTCGCTCTTTTCCGGCGGAAGTCAAGATAAGGGGGGATACGAGGCAACGGAGGTTGGTACACATATCTTCAACGTTAATGGACTCGCGGTTACTTGTCGTAGAAGCGGGCAGAGATCCAGTGACATCGTAAAGAGGGCTAGCAGCGGACGGGGATCCACGAAACGGCGTTAGGATTTCTGGACGGTAAGGGGAGATGACAGGGGGAGGGCGAGTGGACACAAAATTTAGTGCAGCAGGGATTGGTAGACCTCTCCGCACAGCCAGAGGTTCATGAGGAGCCCCTCCGGTGAGTTTGTCTCTAGTCCCGCCCGTAGGGATGGGTAACTCCTCGTGTTCCCCTTCCTTGCCCACTATAGAGTATCGCTTTTGCGACTGCCCCTTCATCAACTTTAGCATAGAGTTCTTCAGGCGTTCAAGACCACTCTGGTGGCCAGTATCCAGTTGCCGGACGATGGGATCCATGCTGTTTGGCTCAGAGGAGCTGGGAACGATAGATTTGCGCGAGAGCGGCCTCAAGTTGAATCCAGTGTCAATAGTAACTTTGCCATCAATCACTAAAGCTTCTCGTCGCAGTCTTTGGGAGCCTCCAGGATGGTAAGAGACGGCCCTCTTTAGATTAGGTCCTTCGGTAGATGAGGGGATGATGGCAGGGAACGGCAGTGCGTCGAGGGGCGGAGCATCGTGGCTAGCAGGGGGAGTTGGCGGGGGCGAATAGGACTTAGGCCGTTGCTCTCGCCTGACTTCGTAGAACCTATTTTTCGAGACAAGGGAGCCCTCAGGAATCCACGGCATCGGCAGGCAGACGTCTTCTTCGAACTCCCAAGGAATGTGATCCGGAATGTACCTTCCATCTACTTTGTTCTAGAGCGAGTTGGGTGTCAAGGCGTTTAGGAACCGGGGACAAAGCTCACAATCCAGCCATCAATATATAACTTTTCTTTGATGAAGGAACGAAGGCGCGCAGGGGTGGGGGTCGTTATGACGGGTTTCGGGCCGTGTTCATCAGGGACAACAGCAGTAAACTTCCTCCGCCGTACGAAAGGAGAGCTCTCAAGATCCACCAGAGTTTGTACCCCCATCATACTGGCTTTGGCAGGACAGGGAGGAACCGATGCGATCGAGGCTCCGCTCTTGCGAGACCCGATCGTGTTGAGACTCAAAGAGGCGGACAGAAGGTTAGACAAGTTAGAAGCCAGTGATGAAGTCAGGAGTAGCTCGGATATAGAGGCAAGAGATGTAGCAGGAGTTATGGTCGGAGAGTTTCGGATGGTGTCAGAGGCAGAAGAACCAGAAAAATTGGTGGAGCTTCTGGCGATCAGGGAGTCACCGGAGAGACTTGCCATGGAGTCTCGGGACTCAGGAGAAGCAGAAAAGAAGGATGACAGAGATGAGTTGGACATGTGGTTAAAAGAGCGGTGTGGTCGTGGGCTGGGTGTAGGATGTGTTGGTGGTCGTTGATGTTGAACCAGGATTCGTTACTCGACTGTCACGTCCGGTCGCTGAACCTGACTCCGTTCCGACGGGTCCGCTCATTCCCTGTTTGCCAGCCCCGTCTAGACTCCGGGGTGTGGGTCGCAGACCAGGCGATTGATTGGCCACGGAACGTTAGCCTCTCTTCGGATACCTGTGCAGTCAATTTGGCGCATCTCCCAAGGCCTTGAATCATTTTGCCACTCATCTTCCCGATGGGATCAATGACCTGAACCTTCGCCTTGGACGACGCCTCCCCAACGCCCTACAGCTCTACTCAAGCCCCCAGTCCGTTGTCACTATATACAACACCCCCGCCAAAATCTCGCCTTGAGTGTGTGGTGGCGCCCGCGTAGCGACGTGTATTGGGACTTCTCTGGGAGAGACACCTCGGATAAGGAGTCGACAAGGTAGTGCATTTCCAGTATCTGTTCAAGGAAAGCTCTACGGTTTGCGGCAGCCACGGCTGGATGGGTCCTCAGTCACACTTTCCCTCAAGGTAGACGGCTAAGAGTGTTTTATGCTTGAAATGCGAAGAACGTCAGGGTTTTTTGTCTCAATGATCGCGCTGTTCTCGCACAAAACACCATCTTGGGAAAATGATACAATTTGACGCGAAAGTCAATGTTGAATATTGAATACGTTACGGAGAAAACGGAACACAGGAAAAGTTTCCAGGGAAGAGCGAGATCTTTGGGCTGAATAGTGGTCACACGCTTGACGTTGATCGCCACAAGGTTTGTCCTGGAACAATGAGACGAGGTACGCTTCGGGGGCCTCCTGCAGAGCCATGACGACAGATGATTAGAACATGAGAAAAATCCAGGTCAGATTGTCCAGAACGGACGTACGTACTCTGATGGAATGATGTCTGCTCCAACTTGCGCTCCGGAGCGATCCCGTGACTAGGGTCGATATCTTCCGGACCATCTTACGAGTCGCGTTGAGGCCACTTGTTCTATACCTACTACTTGCGGGCTTCGTCTTCGTCTCGGTAGACTGTAGTCTCTCGTGTTGTAGGCCTTGTGCTCGAGGCCAGCAAGCAAACTCGTTGAATAAGAGATATGCTCATGAATGCTGTCCGTAATCTGGCTTGCGTGGATTGTGTGGCTGATCGTGAGCTTGGATTGAGGGTCGGAAGGTCGATATTCAAGGTGCAAGCGCTCGTGAACATCAACGGGTCTCCCACGCCCCTCCAACCAGCTCCCACCTCGTTCATAATGTATGAATTCCCGTTCTCGACGGCAAGGAGCCGCACGTCCATCTGACATGCGACGGAATCCAGACCTTGAAAGCCTGGGGTCTCGCACCGCGATGGTGGAAACCTACCACAGCAACCCGTCCTTTGACCGGTGTTTCATCGCGGCGACGACAGTACGCATGCAGTTCGTGTAATGCCAAACTCTCCCCCCATCTAAGGTCAGCATCCGTGCCCTTTCAACGAAACTATTCACAGCGTTAGAGTAACGCCGTATACCACCGCACGCCACCCACTGACGCCTACCGTCACGATCAGTGGTTGTCAGGAGGAAATTTTGTCCATGCTGATCCACTTCGCATGTTCGATCGTTTTATATTCTCCTCATTTGCTGACCAGTGGCACAGTTCTTCGCCGGGCTCCTCGCGTTCCACTTGGGTCGTCCGGGTGCGGTTACCACATTTGCTCATGCGTGAATCTGATCACTCGATCAATTGATTGGAGATGGCCGCAACACCTCCCTGCATGTCATCGACTCCCCTCGCGGTTGATTCTCTACCGTCCGGCCACAGTCCGTGAACGGCTTCCCGTATTGAAAGGTATCATTCGTTCCCACGTTTCTGTCAACAACCATGCAGATGGTGGGGATAGAACCCGATAGAACGGCCGGGAGGCGTTACGAAACAGACGATTACCCACCCACGTTCTCGGTGGGGATAAACGGGCACAGGTCCATCCCCCACAATCCATCTTACACGTTCCCTCATCCCTTGACCCCCATACCAGTCGCCAAGACTCCTCTTAAACTCTCCCGAACGTATGGCCCAAGATGCCGGGTCTCTGAGAAAGGTTCTCTTCTTCACACATGCAGAAAGTGGCCAGGCAAACACCGTCCTGGCTCTTGCGCTTGAACTTCTGACACGTCCAGACGTTCAAGTGCATGTCGCATCCTTTTCGACTCTTTCTCGTCGCGTGCGTGGACTCAGCCATGTGATGATATTCCATCCGTTAGACGGCACGGACATGCTGGACGTATTGGCTTCCCGTGGAATCGCGGAAAAGTCTCTCATCCATCCTCCCGTATGGAAGGATTGGGATTTCCACCACAGACTCCTTGTACCCGTGTTGACGGTCTGGAGTAACGAAGGTCTGTCCCATCCTCTTTCTCGTCGTGGGCACTTATCAAAGCGCTCAACCCAGAATATATGCGTATATATGAGAGCTGCAAGAAGGTCATCAAAGAAGTCCAGCCAGATCTAGTCGTTTTGGATCTCGCCTTCAATCCCGGGGTGGATGCGTGTCTCACGCTCAATCAGAAGTTTGTGCTGAACACTCCGAACACACTGCTGGATGTCACAAGGATGATTCAGCCATGGCTGAAGGGCTTCTGGCACTATCCAGCGTAGGTGGTTATCCTCTGTGCGCTTCAACCGACTCAGAGTCCCTTGTCAGGCTAGCGAGTGCAATCCCATTCCCGATCCCCTGGTCCTGGTTTCTGCTGAATATGTGGATCTCCATCAGGTTGGTTTGTGCGATGGTGACCTCCTCTGAATTGAACGGCCTCGTCAAGTACCGGAACAAGCATGGCCTCCCTGGTCAATTGCCTATTATTGCTGCACCCCCTCGCGCCCCCCACATAGTCATGTCCATCATCCGCGAGCTTGACTACCCTCTGCATGTCCCTTCCAACATCGGCCTCTATGGTCCGGTGGTCTTGGATACCGTCCCTGTCGAAGTCGCAGACCCAGAACTGGCGCAATGGCTCGACCGAGGGAAAACGGTAATGATGTGCATGGGAACCCATTTCCACTACACCGGATCGCAAGTCCGGGCGATCATCAACGGGTTCCTCAGCGCGGTCGATCACGACTCCGGGGTTCAGTTTTTCTGGAAGCTCTCTGGAAAGGAGAG
>QFEV01005859.1:0-11303 GCA_003316405.1 Thelephora aurantiotincta
CTTTTTTCGAGCCACGACATTGCTCGCGTTCGCCACCTCCGCTGTGACGTCGACCTTTGGGTCTGTCATCGTCGGAAAGGACTTGGAGGCCAGACAAAGCGCTGACAACATCGTTTCTATCACGGGTCCTGACGCGTTCTGGTGAGTGGACGACGACGACTTTCGTATCCTCGACGATCGTCTGACCGTTTTGTTTCTGAATGAAGTATGATCATGCCGAGGAGCCCACATACCAACATCGGGGATAGTGAACACCCGTAAGCCCCTCCTTGACGGAAATCAAACCCAGCTCTGACTCTCGGCCACAATTAAGCGGTGGAATGCAAACGTACTGCTCATCTGCCAGTAGAACCTCTTCTGAACAGGGTCAAATTCCCGACGACTTCTGGAGTAACGTCGCATTCACGAGTGGAAACGGGGTCAACGGAGGACGTTATGTTCAACGTGAGTCTCTCCACCGCATCACCCGTCCCGATGGCTAATCCAAGTGGGTTTGTAGTCACCGGATGCATCCGGCCAGAGACGCTAGACCGCCTGAACCCTGATGATGCCGGGGGCCAATACGACTCCAGCGGTGGCACCAACGGACAGGGAAATCCCCAGGGTAGCGCCTGCGTGGACTACAACCACTACGTCGAACTCGTCGAACCCCGCGGTCCTCGCGCTTGCATCAAGTGTTGCGATGATCCCGCTGACTGTCCCACTGACAAGGACACGCAAGGATGCCCTGCGGTCATCACCGGAAACTACTTCAACTGTGGCTAACGGACTTGTCGAGATGGACTCTAAAAAAAGCCGTCGTGGACTTTGATTTTGTTTACGGACTTCTTTCATCCACAGAACAAGTTCTCTTGCCAGCATTAAATAATAGCAGACGTAAGAAAAAATCATAACGCATTCCGTTTCCGACTGCACCAAACGGTGGGTCCGGGTCAGCTAAACCACGCCGGTCAGGCAGATGAAAACTCGGACCGAAAGGACCCCCCACAGGGCACTTCCAGATTGATTCGAATTTTTGTCAATTGGAAAAGTCTTTTGCGAACGTTGTGACCGTACTACAGAGTGAGCGACCTCGATCAACGCGAACATCATGATCCCAACGCCAGACTTATCTCATCTAACGCGAAGAGACTACGACGCGGTCTACGAACCAGCAGGTACGAGAACCAACCTAGTAAAACCTCGCAACCCTCACTTTTCTCTTCCTTCATGCGTAGAAGATACCTTTATCCTCTTAGACGCTCTGGAGCAGGACGCGGAGGAGCTGAAGAAACTCCAGCCGTCCGTTTGCCTCGAAGTCGGGTGCGTGAACCCGGTCTCTTCAACCAGTCGAGTTCCTGATTAAAGGCGACCAGCCGGTTAGACCTGGCTCTGGCTGTGTATCTGCGTTCCTCGTCTCGATCCTGGGTCAATCTTCCCGTGAGTACCCTCTCCCCATAAAAACCTCACTCACAGCTTTTTTTTCCTTGTCAGTTTATCTCGCAACGGACATCAACCTCCGCGCCTGTCAATGCACAATCTCCACCGCACGGAAAAACAAGGCAAGTCCATCTCGTGAATCCCGCGCTTACTCGTCATCCAATTGATCGCGTTATCCAGTCCGAAGTGGACACGATACACACCTCGCTAGTCGGCCCTCTCTCAACCCGGCTTCAAAACTCGGTCGATGTGCTTGTTTTCAACCCTCCATATGTCCCCACCGAATCTGAAGAAGCCCAACGGGGGCAAGAGCACGGGGAGATATCCAGTTCGTGGGCAGGTGGCCTTGACGGAATGGAAATCACCAACAAGTTGCTCCGCGAATCCGAGGTCAGGAGCGAGTCTTTCATTTCACCAGAATAAAAAAAATCGATCCTCGCTCTCATCGTGGTCGACCCCTCTTCCCGTAGACCCTGCTATCCGTGAATGGGATGTTCTACCTTGTCGCGATAAAGCAGAACGACATCCCACAGATCTCACAAAGATTGTTAGAACGCGGGATGTTTACTGAAACGGCGTTACAGCGCCGGGCAGGCGGCGAGCACTTGTTCGTGTTGCGGATATCCAGAAACCGCGCGCCGTAGGTATGGAATAGCGTGCTATAAGAATCGGAAATAAATGTACAGATGGTGGGCAAACTGGTACAAGTAACAAAAGAAATGTGTGGGTCAAGAAAAATGCAGGAATATATAATACAGCTTACTATTAAATTGTTTGCGGTGTCTAGCAGATAGAGGCCGGAATATGGAAAAAGGGAAAGAAACACAGGCGTGAAGGGAATTAAAAGCGCCCAAAAGACCGTGTTTAAGAATCGTCGCTACCGGCTCCGGGGCGTTTACCTCGCAGGCTGAACCTGGAAGGCGAAGTCATGGGTTTGGAGTTGGTATCGGCGAGAGAAAGGAACGACCCTCCACGTGGAAGGTGGTGGTAGTCGTCTTGGCTGTAATCTAGTCGAACCTTCAACAAACCCTGTCCTCCCTCGTTGAGCTGGAGGAGGACTTCCGTCGAGAAGACACCATTTGTGGGGTTGAGATGACGCCAGATCTGGAGGAAGACGTGAGATGTGTGGTCACTCGATCAGACGAGTGGACATACGTCGATCTCTCCACCACCCAGCAATTTGTCCCTGCCAATGGTTTTGTGATCGTACATCCAGGCCTGCACCTTCGCCTGACTCGAGTTCACCACGAAAGCGCATTGCTCGTTCCTGAAGAAACGCCGTTCAAGGAGAAAATACACGAAGAATGTGTCAGGGGTGCATTACCAGCTACACTCGGAACTTGTCGACTTCGGAGGGTGCGAGGTCTTATGTTCCTTGTCTCCGCACTTCAAGACCACGTAAGGCTTGAGGTTGTCTCCGTTTGGGTTGTAATCTTTCGCCTCGATGACCGTAACCTTCACGATCCCGGGCTCAGTCAGGTACCCGTTCGGATATCCACCGGCACCAGAGATGCCCTGACCAGGTCCGGTAAATACATCCTCGCCCACGCCGATGGGCTGGGGAGCCTGAGCAGGTGGAATTTCCGCGACATCGACTATGCTCCCATCGTCGGAGCTGTGGTTGCCACCTCGTCCTAAGACACGTGTGACACCGTGGAAGACACCCTTCCCCGCGTGGAAAGGCAAAGAGCCGACCTGGGTCATGGCCCTGCCAGCAGTAGAGAAGGTCGAGGTTTTTGCACGGGATCTCACGATGATCTCCGGTTGGAAGTTTAGATGCACACGGATCCACCCCTTCTCTCCGTGCTTGTCGTGACTTAGAGGGATGACCTTCTCAAGACCGTAGAAGGGCTCGGCTTCATTGAGGTCGATTTTAGCGGTTCCCAAGCTTTTGGCCTGCTCGATCTGGTTCCAGTCAAAGACCTCGAGGTGGAAGTCCCCCGCTACGCGAGAAGGCTGAAGTGATCATGGTCAGTAAAGAGGTCCCTGATCTTCAGGAGTGACAATTACGATTGTAACGGTAAATGCTTCGTTCCACTCAGGATTGAGTGTCTTCTTCTTCGTCTGGGACTTGAAGATTCTCTGCCCATCGAGGGTGAAGACAACAAAAGGATCGGATTTGCCTGAATCGGTAGCGTGAGCCGGAAGAGATGGAGTTTTTCACGAGGGAAAGAAAACATACCGCTTCGATCCGCGGCATGAAGCTCGCCACCGTTGAGAAGCTGGACTTGGAGAATACCTTGATCTCGAAGGGGTCTTAGTTGTATGTGAGGAGAAATGAACATCCGGCTCACTGTTAACACTCTCCCTTGGTTCCAATGTGAGGGGAACAGCGATGTAGCGGGCCTCCAGCTCCACGGTTCCAATCGACTTTCCATCCAAATCGCACAAGTTGCGCTTGACAGTGCCATCCTATGGGAAAAAGTCAGAATAATCCCGAGGATACCTCACACAAAGACGTTGAGCGCACCATCGCCTCTTGGAGGAACTTCTTCGCATCCTCTTTCCATTCAGCAATGATGTCGTCCTTTGTCCCCTCGTCTGCCTCGTTGAGCCTCAACCAGACACGGCCGAAATCCAACTCTTTAACGAACCCTTCACCAGTGTAATCCCAAGTCACATTGCGGCCACGAGCCATGGGGGTGGTGAACGCAGGCCAGTACGCTTCATCCAGCAGAACCTCAAGACGAGCCTTCCTTGACAGTTGGGCAGCGATAATGTGGAAGACAATGATTCCGGATTCTGGAACAGAGGTCAGACTTTCAGAAACGAGAAAAATCTGGGGCTCACGATGTTGCATCAACTCCTCCTTGGACATCACAACACCTTTTCCAGATCCGCCTTTCTCTTCGCTCTCGTCTGGTGGTTCAGTGTGTGAATCAGAACCGCAATCGACGTCTGCTGTGACCGCGGTATCTGTGGATCCCTTATTCTCCACATCGAGTGGTCCACGAGTTGTGATGCCGGCGAAGACAGCTTCAGCCTCGACATCTGAGGATGAGATCGAACTTCCTCCGGTGGATGTGCTTCCAGCATCTCCATTTGCGCCGTTGACAGTACGTTGAAGGGTATTACCGCCGGCACTGAACCCAAAGTTTTTGAGGGTAAGAGCTGGAACGAATTCCGCCTCATAATGAAGTTGTCCTTTAAAAATACCCTTGTCGAACTTGAGGTTCACGGCCTCGACCTTCCTTCCGGTGGACTTGTATGGACACTCCTCAGAGTCCGACTCTGTCGTGAGTTCGCTGAGGACCAATTCTGCATATCCCAAGGTACGGTCCCTCGTGAGGTGTTGGTAGTCCATACATTCCAAGAACAGTGTCTCCTTCACAGAATGAACTACAGAGGAGATGGGTGACTAAATCATGGGAGATCACGAGACGTAATATGTTACATACCAGGAACATAGATGATCTGATCCCAAACTGGGTTGAGGTCTGCGGACAATCTGAGTTGTGCCACCCCCCTCACGAAGATTTGAACCTACTGTTGTTGACGACCTCCGTTCGGGCTTTAATCACGTTATTGACAAGGACGCGGACATATGGGTCGCTCTGACGAATATGAGTACCATATCGACGCTCGAGTCGACGAATGGACAGACCTTGCCACCCAAAGTAGCCTCGACGTTCCTATAATTAAGATAAGAAACCAGGAAGGTAGGTTAGTGGGGGTTAGGCTCACTTCACATCCGTCGCTTTCTTCAACAACAGTCGGACCACACCAATCGGCGGCACATACTGATCTACCCCGTGCAAGTTCGATTCAAGTGGCTTCCACTCAGTCGACAGCCGAATTCTGCCGGACTTGCATCCGCTCAACGGCCACCAATCTCTGCCAGCTTGTTCTTCAGCCCGGAGCAAATCAGCAAGTCTGACGGACATGTAGGCGACAACTGGATCCTTAAGGAAGTCCCTATCGTCCATGACCTTGAGCGTGACAACAGACGTCTTTCTATCAGTACACAAGAACTCCGTGGCAGACTCCCACACAGGGTTGTTCGTGTGCTTCAAACGGGTAGAAGTATGGATTGGTGTGGAGTTATTACCCAGGAAAACCTTCACAAACGGGTTGAGATCGCCCGACATGGACTTGCTGCTGTCGAGGTCCTTGGCCTGGTGGATGACTAATCGCACAATACCGACGTCTGCGAAAAGAGGTCAGTCGCGTTCAATCAATGACATGCTGGGATATATACTCGTCTCTGGAAGTTTCTGAACAGCTCCTTCGCTTGTGTTGGAAATAGAGATCACGGGGTGGAAGTTGACATCGAATTTGAGTTCACCACGGTCTTTACCGTCCTTCAGGATTGTACGTGAGATGTCCTCCTGAGTAGCATCGGATTCGAGAGCGTCGAGAGCAAAGGAGGCCGAGCCCAAAAGAGTGTTTTGTCGGTGGTCGTTGTGGTCCATGACACTCAGCACGAGCGACTCGTGAAGCGAATTAACGAGCAGGTATTTAGTTTCCGACCATGTGGGGTTGTGCCTACAACTCTGTCAATCTGTGGATAGATCACACGTATAACGACTACGAACGTGTCGGGTTTATGCTTGGTCTTGGCAAGCTCGGCTCTGTTGTTGAGTGTGAGACTGACATACGGATCTGGGGTGCCACCCCCGATCTTGGAACCTTTGATGTCACGTGCAGAGCGGACGACGACCTGTAAAACGCCGATAGCGGTATCGAGAGGGGCACCGGAAAGCATCTGTTCCAGATTGAGGGTAAAGACATGTGGGTCGTACATCATTGGTTCCAAGGTACCATGGACCATGCCCCGGATGAATGCAGAAAGACCAGGAATCTAGCACAATATTAGTGTATAGGAGAGCGATGGACCTGAGTGGTACTCACGTTTCCAATGTCGAACCCAAAGTGCTCCCCCCCGATCGGTTTCAAGACGTAATCAAACGTAGGCGGCTCCAAGAACGTGAGGTCGACTAGCTGAATGTGGGGAAAGTTGGTCATGAGTTTCAATCGGACGCGCATATGGCCCGAGAAGCTCAGGTTCTCCAATAAGACGGGCATTCCCGCGGTCGCGAGGCCCTTGCCGACGCGAACGGAAAGGACGATCTTGGGGTTGACCTTCTTTTCGACCTGTTTCGGGGTCATCTCAGAGATATCATTAGGTGTAAACGAGACGGCCCAGTCCATCATGACGATGTCCTCCTCGGTTTTCGGGAATGTGCGGACGCTATCGATGCGGAATGATTTGTTTCCGAGAGTGAAGGTGGTGAGACGAAGGGAATCAAGGAAGGCGGGGCAGTTGGTCGACAAGAGTTGGTCGACGGTGGATACGACAGTCGCAGAGAGGATCGGTTCGTAAATCACCCAGAATCTCTGGAAGAAGTGATTTAGCCACTCTGCGCTTTCATGTTCGGAGGGGAGTCTCGACTTGAGAAGTTCACGTTGGATGTCGTCACGGGCCCGCCTCCTGACACGGGCCGTGGAAGTGGAATAGTATGTCGCGCAAACGGCGAGGAGAAGAATGAGCCAACCCCAACCGAAGCGGAACAAGGTCAAAAAGCGAGTTGCAAATACGGCCTGTCGAAACAATCAGTTAGGTTGAGGTCATCGTGGGACTGAGGGGGGGCACGCACAAAGAAGACGAGACCGGCACTGTGATACCAGTCACCATAATACTGCTCCTTGAGGAACGTCGAAAGAATCGCAGCGTCTTTGGCTTCTCCTTGAAGTTCAGGGGAGTCGAGGCCGCCTGCTGCGCGCCAACCGACCTTGTACCAATCCGGAATGACATAGGGACGGGCGCCAATTGATCCAGGTATTGGGATGGGCTGCACGATCGTGGTAACATCGTCTGGATGGGCTTCGACGTCGTGAATGGTTATCGTGGGGATAATAGTCGGGTTCCCGCCATCGACAGGGAGCTCTAACAACGGGGATGAGATGAGAGCTCGCCGAGCCAAATACCGGAGGGAACGAACCTTTTGCCGGGTCGGGGTTCTTCGGCCTGATGTCTTTGAGTTGGTCGCGCGCCTTCCCTGCGACAGCAGCCTTTTCCTGTGGGGTTGCATCTGGGTTGAAGATGTGAACGGCTGCACCCTTGGCTTGGTCGTTTAGGAAGGTCTCGCGAGCCTGAGCCTCTTGTAGTTGGTTGGACGCCATGGACGTCGCCGGGGGAGGTGGAGGGGGGATGAGTGGTGGAGGGGGCGTGTACAGGACGAGGGAGGGGTGTGATTTTAGCTGGGAGGTTGGTTATATGGGGTAAGGCGAGAGGCGTGATGTCACGGCTTGGAACCCGTCCGTCACCGAGACTGTTGGGGTATCCACCCGTATCCACCAGTCCAAATATCTCCGGACGTTTGCTCGCCATCTGCCATAAACAATGAGGCATGCAAGGTGAAGTTGTCGATGGCGAGGAGGAGAGAACGGACGGCACGGGTGCGGTAAACGGTCGCTGCTACCGCAAAACATGACATTCATACATTCATCGTGTACGGCATCTGCGCACGAGACCAATTGACAAGACAAGTATAGTCTGGTCGCAGCCCGGCTGATTATCAACTGAAGCTTCTACGCAACTTGAGGCAGAAGCGATGGAGTATTCCGTTGCCGGAGGCCGGTGTAAGCAAGAACATGACATCCCTCAGACTTCACTCCGGTCGGCGGTGCGTGCGCGTGAGGTCATCCCCACAGGGCAATCAGAGCCATGGACCGTAAAAGAATCCACGGTGTCAATCCAGTCGACGTCGAAAAACGACCGAATTGAACCGGACAACTCAGTGAGTGTGGGAGGCTAAGAACAAGCGCCCACCCGGAAGTGGACGTAAATAGACTTGATCTGAGTGAATCTGGGTTAGTGAATTTCAATTGTTGCTCGGTTGTTACCATTTTCTACAGTGATGGCTCAACTCGTTGCGCCTCTCCATCACCGAGGTCTACATCGCATACGCCTCCCAACAACTGCGGACAGCCATTTGAAGCGGTTTTCCGCAGAAGAGGTGATGGAAAAGCTTCCTGATTCGACGTTTCCTCGTGACTTCCTGATTTTGTAATCAACCGCCCGGGATTTCCAGGTTAACGACATCAGCACGTCGCCGCCCTCCAGACTCGATTGCAGTGGACGACTGCACCTTATCCTACCTTATCTCAGTTGACCATCGTTACGCAATCAAGGACAATTGACCGTGACGTTCTCCATGCATCGCGGTGTGACACGCCTTCCTTGACAAATCCCCTTCCGATCCGGAAAATGGACAATGCTCGCCAAAAAACGAAATTAACATCCCAGAGACAATCGAAAGGAATATATCTCAGAGCACTTCAAAAAAGAGGTCCTACCCGGGTTCGAACCGGGGTTACGGGAAGGTTAACGGATCAGAATCCCGTGTGATAACCACTACACTATAGAACCATGCCATCCTGATATGTCGCATAGTGGACCAAGTCTACATGTGCACGGGATGTGCGCTGATAGGAAAAAAACGCGGCCACCGGGGACCAGTAGTAATTTGGGTATTATAATGCAATAGACATGATCTTGAGCTGGAACACTTGAGCCTGAAACCCTGGCTGCCACTTTTTCTAGCTGGCTAGAACGCGAGAAGCAACTTTTTCTCTTGCACGACGGAGGATAGACGAGAGTCGAGATCGGCCAGCGCATACAGCACTGAAGCGAGTCTGTGCTGATGGTGGGGTAGGCGGAACTCACCCACCGTTTTCGTTGCACTCTCGCCTGACCGGCTGTGCTCGTCTCAAAGCACGCGCGCGGGGGGGGTTGATCTGGAGCAGGGAGATCAAAGTTCTGAAATTCATTCATCTGTCGCCTACTTACCACATAACATCACCTTTCGTTACCGTCTGGCTTGCGGAGTCAAGGAAACACTTCCAGAACAAACCTGAGCGAATTGGCCTTCACCTCGTAACAGGCACCACCTCTGCCGCATGGAAGGTCCATGATCCGAGTAACGGGTAAATGTTTTTGCCAACGCCACGAGTGGAGTCCACGAACCATCGTGATTGCCCGTTCATCGTCTACAGGCCACGCTCCCGGACGCTCAATGCGATAGTTGTAGTCGTCGTCTGTGGGTAGGATAATCGTAATTTTTTGGGTCCACCTTCCATGTCGGAGCACCTGATGCCACCGCAAAACCCCCCATGACACTCTATCAATGTGTCGCGCGCATTGTGTGAAGGGGCACATAATAGATAGACGACCCAATCACGTCGATCGTGATTAGGAAAGGGGCAGGAGAGACAATTCTGCGATACGAAAGGCCTGTAGTAAATGAATATAAAAAACCACTAGAGGAGGTTATACTAAGGGTCCTTACTTGCACCACAGACCAAACCGTCAGGTGGATCCAAATGAAGGTGCGGGGGTACTTCAATGCTTTCGACGAGATACATCGAATACCAACAGGCAGAAATTTTTCCTTCAGGGGCTTGCCAGAAACGATTTGAAGTGAGCATACACGAATGACACCGGGGACAACGTAATGTCGAATTCCTCGTTGAAAAAATCTTGAATTCATGATGATTGAATTAGTTTCCGGACGATAAAGCAAACGAAGAAACGTTATTCATTATTCCACACGTGAGCTTGTCAATGAGCGTCATAATCTCAACGGTTTCCGTTCGCATCTTTCTAGAAAGACACTGCTTCAAACAAAATCATTGATCTCTCATCGGAAAGACACCTCATCGCCCGCGGTGTGAAGTGGGTTGCCGGTACCCATTGAATCGACGTTGGATGAAAAAATTATAAAACCCGGGATTTAGAGCGCTATAGTCCCGGGAATGACTATTAAAACCTTCCTTTTGGGGCCCGAGTTGCCGGCCGCCTTGTCTGCCTCATCCACCACAGGACATTACGCACTATATTCAACTGGCCCAGAGCCTGATCGATATCTCGGACCCGTGCATGAGCTTTAAGGGACAAAACACTCATACCTCATGCACATATTCGACGCACTACTTCCTGGCGATCTTTGGCTGCACATTGTTGGGTGTGATACCAACTGAACGGCCTAGGCTTAAGGATGGCGAAAGTTTACGCCTCTGTTGTCTTGGCTGCTAGTTGATTAAAGTATGAACCCCCCCCCAGTTCTCGCGGTACACTGGGAGTACGAACACCTTTGGGCTTCGTGATACCTCGATGGTCTGGTTACAAGCGGCTTTTTCTCTCCGCAGCGAGTAGTCTGGGGAACTTATGCTCTGGGTTCAATACCCTGATCCGAGGTCGTCATTCAATATTCAACATCAATCCCTTGTATAAAAGACTCTCCTCATTCCTTACCACTCCTCTGCCTCAACCTCCTAAACGAGAAACGCCACTCCATCCCTATTCTCTTACGATGTTGCTAAAGATACTCCCAGTGGTGCTCGTCTGGCTGAAACTCTCGAGGTCTGTTGCAGTGGCTAGAGAACGCACTTTGCTCCTGTTCAACAACACACTCGTCATGGGGTCGTCTGAACTGGAGCCAGCCGCTGCCGGCGATACATGTTTCCCGGCACTTGGCTTCAATATGCCTGCTACCGTACCGAATTCTCTGGATGGGTGGTGGTGCGATAGCAGCACAGAATACGCCTTCGTAGGGTTCAGTTACGAGATTTCGCGATGTGGGCCCAGTCCCTCTCATTTCTTGATTCGTCGGCTCACGTTTTCCATCTGCGCAGGTCAAACCAAGAGCCAATTAATGTCCGAGTTCGCCGATATCCGGGAAAGATTTAAAGGACGCTACATCCGTTTGTATGGTGCTTGCGACGTGGACAGCTACTAGTAGGTCTTTGCGTGCATCGTCTCCTCCCATGCTCGACATCCGATCAGCGACGACGTCATCGAGGCTGCATGGGAGAACGGTCTTGGAGTACACGCACTTATATGGTTTGGCTGGGACGATCCGAACATCTGGAAGACTCGTCGC
>QFEV01005861.1:0-15991 GCA_003316405.1 Thelephora aurantiotincta
ACCGGAACCCGCAGCGTGACCTAGAAAACGGGGCGGCGGAATGGCGTCTTCGCCGTCCGGGTCCAATGGAGGGTTCGGGGGGAGGCCTGGCACTGGGGAGGGGAGATCCCTGTATGTTCCTGGTTGGTCGTCCTGATGGCCGTCACCGGTGTTGACCGGATGGTAAGGCGCATCCGGCTGGACAGACATTTTGCCTGTCGAGAAGAAGGTGAGAGAATGAGGGTTGACGCTCGAACAATGAGATTGGACGCACAGAGCGATCAGAAAAACCCTGGGAGGTGGCGAGGGTGGCGACGGGAACAGGGCCAAAGGACCGAGTGAAGGGAGGGAGGTAGGGAGGAGGAAAGAGGAAAGAAGAGAAAAGGAGAATGGGAAGGAGTGAGAGGTGATCTGATTAGGTGACTTGAATTTTGATACCAAAAGCCTTCCCACGAGCCAAATGGGCATACCGTCGAAAGTTACCTTGGATACCCCTCTTGCAGGTTTTGTCTCGCTTCCAGGGCCAACCTGATGCTGCTCAGCCGTTAAACGATGATGCCTTCAATTTGAATCCCTACAATGAACAGGGGTGGTGCACGTGCACTGTAAAACTAGCGACGAACAGTGAAATTCGGCGGTCGGAGTGGACTTGGGTCACCCATTCAGTCGTTTCTCTACTCAGTAACCGAACTGAACTCACGCAAGTCTCGTTTCCCATCGACCGTGGAATGGAATACGAAACAAGTCGAACTACAACCCTTTCTTACACTCGTACCCACTCTCGGACCAGCTCAGCTCGCTGCTCTCACCGTAGTTCTGGTCTCACGTGACCAAGTCTCGAAACGTCACATGATAATACAACGTGGGGGACACGTGACCAAATCACGTCGCGTCCCTTCTCTCTTTCTATGTCCTCCAAAATCAAGCGAACCTACAGTCGAAGAAACAGAACCACTCTCTCTGCCTCCTCCCCTCCCCCAGAACATCCAGCACCGGAACCTCCAACTTCCTTGCCGTCTTCAACTCCCCCTCCATCCCCAATCACGAAGAGACCACCATCCGACGCGCTCAGCTTCTGTCCACCCGCAAAGAAACCACGTTTAACACACCCAAACGCGAAGAAACCCAAGCCTTCCTTAGCATCCTCCTCTTCAAAATGGAAACAAGACCCAAAGGAACGGAAACAATCTTTGATCCAACTCCACTTCTCTATCGACGCGTCCGTCTTGCGCAAGTGTCTCATCTGCGACCTCTCTTACACCAAAGGAGCACGAGACGACGAGGCTTTGCATAAATCCCACTGTGCTCGCGTCCAGCGCGGTCTGGAATGGACAAAAGATGAGATCAAGGAAAGTCCCAAACAAGGCGTCATTGAGATCGAGTCTGGGATACGACTCAAAGATGGCTCAGTCGGCAGGATACTGGTCGTCAGCACCAACGCTACCGGCAAGATTGGCTCCAAGGTGCTCTTCCCCATCATTCGTCTCACGAATCCAGTCTTCTGATACCCGTCTTCCCTCACACCAAAACAGCTCGCAACGGTATTCGAAACCATCAGCCTCACGCTATCGTCTCCCCCTCTCACTCCACAAACCCTATCCATCTCCAAAGCCTACCTCTTCCTCCTCACCTCTCCCATCCCAACCACGCCCAAATTTACCTTATCCAGCTCAGGAAGCACCCAAACCGCGCGCAAACGCGAGAAGATCGTAGGCTGTGTAATCGCCACGCCCATCGCAACAGCCATGCGCGTAATAACCGAAGGCACCATCGACCACCCCCTTCCCATTCCCGAGACGCCCGACGAAGCTGAAACCGATCCCGTCCGAGGCAATGTCCGACGACGGGGCAGCGCCCAGGAAACACTCGTACCCGAAATCAATCCCACGCATCGGTCATCGCCTTCGCACATGTTGTCATCGTCATCCTCCAAAGCTGATGGTCTAATCACAGTCGACGCCTCCACATCTCTGTACTGTTCTCCAGAACCCCTACCGACGCCTCTCGGTATTTCACGAATGTTTGTATCCTCCTCTTACCGGAGAATGGGCATCGCTTCTCGTTTACTTACCGCCGTCGCCGAGAACTTCATCCATGGGGTCAGGCTGGATCCGGTTAACGGCGAGGTCGCCTTTACCCAACCCACCACATCAGGGAAGGCACTTATCGAGAAATGGGGAAAGAAGGGGGCGAGGGTTTACCGCGAATGGGGGGACCAGACCTGACGCTTCCATCACTGGATGGTCAGCTTCTAGTTGCGAATCTATTTATAAGTATGATTGTAGCATGTAGCCTACCTTTTCTCCTTCACAGTCCGATGTAAAGCAAGGAAGGTCAGTAACACTCTATTGTTACAACAGCTCGACAAAGCCAGCTCTCAACATGAGATACACGAGAGGCGACGTCGATGGGCACAAAAAAACGACATAACTGATCATGATGACGGCACAGAAAACAGAAGATGATTCACGTAAGAAGCAATCACAGAGCACGATAAAGGATCGGCACCTAAGCAAACAGTAAAATACAAGGCCATACGCTTCAACTAACCCTGGCAAATTAAGCAAGGTGGCCAAGGGGCCATGTCAAAAGTCTGCGGGATAAGAAAAAACAAGTGACGAGACCGGGCATACACAAGTATAAACAAGAAATCTCTTCAGCCGGTGATGTTCCTGCCAGGAGTTGAATATTGGCATTTAGACTTCAACCTCGATAGCCTTTGGACTCAGGGTGCTCGGTGGAGGGTCGAATTGCTAATAGAAAAAAAAAGAATCGCGAATCAAAACGTGTAAACCCTTCTCTCCGAGGAAACGGAATTATAAAACGTGAAATGCTGGCGCTTACCCTTGCCTTGATACCTCCAGCGGATGGCAGCCTGGTAGACTTCTGGAGATAACTGTCAACCTCTGCAGCTACCCCGCGACCCTCACTAACGATGATGAGATGATTCCGTTGAGTTCATTGCCGTAAGACCGGAAGAGTGATGGAACCCCTCACTTGATTCCCCAGACGATCAAACTCTGACCTCTCCTACAATCACCAGCAGCGAAGACGCCCTCAACACTCGTCGAGTATTTCTAAGTGGGGATAATCTAGGTCAGAGATCCCACACAGCCGCGGCCGCTTATGAATCTCACCTTAAATGGTGTTTGAATGTTTGACCTTGCGTCCTGCTTAAGGTCCAACCCATCGATCACGGCCTTCTCCGGGCCCAGGAATCCTAGCGCGAGGAACACGAGCTGCGCGGGGAAGAATTTTGCCGACCCAGGGACCTCCTCCATCTTCCACCTTCCGGTGCTGTCCTTGGTCCATTCGACGCGCACTACCGACACATGATGAGCACCCATCCGCAATCGTCCCGTATCGAATATCCGCCACATACCGGTGTCCAATCCTTTCAACTTGCCTTCATCATCTAACACGAACTCCTTGGTCGAAATACAGTACTCTCTGGGATCAGACCCAAAGTGAGCGGCGACTTCAGTGTGACCGTAATCCGTCCTGAAGATCCTAGGCCACTGCGGCCATGGGTTGTCCGGTGCACGACTAGCGGGAGGCTTGGGCAAAAGCTCAAAGTTCGTGACAGACTTGGCTCCATGTCGCATTGAGGTTCCGATACAGTCGTTTCCAGTATCTCCACCCCCAATAACGATAACGTCCTTGCCCTTCGCGTTGATGTAGTTCCCGTCCTGGAGTTCAGAGTCCAGCAAAGACTTGGTGTTACCCTGCAAAAACTCCATAGCGAAGTGAATGCCATCGGCACCGCGATTAGGCAGCCTCAGGTCTCGTGGCCAAGTCGCGCCAGTGCAGACAATCAGAGCATCACTCTCAGCCCTCAACTCCTCTACATCGACATCAGCACCAACGTTAGTGTTAGGCACAAATTTCTGTCCCAAAACTCAATCTCAGCGTTTGACCCACGATTCAAGAACCAAATGACGTACGACCCCCTCGGCCGCCATCAAATCGAGACGGCGCTGGACGACACTCTTATCAAGCTTCATGCTAAGTCGCAATCACAATTGAGGCACATGATAAATCCGCGTGCCATCAAAACAAAGAATGAGATGAACGACGTACTTTGGGATGCCATACATGAGCAGGCCGCCCATTCGATCGTTGCGGTCATAGATGGTCACCCAATGTCCAGCCTTGTTGAGTTGATCAGCAGCAGCCAGTCCAGCCGGACCAGATCCGACAATCACGATCCTCTTTCCTGTGCGAACTTTTGGAGGATTTGGGGTCATCCAGCCCATCTCGAAGCCCTTTTTTAAACCCAGATACGCTCAACAACTCCACTTTGACGAATGGGCGGGGTCCGAAAAAACCTCACCTTATCGATGATTGCGCATTCAATGCTCTTGATCCCAACAGGTTGTTCGTTGATGCCCAACACGCAGGCGCCCTCGCACGGAGCGGGGCAGACACGCCCGGTAAACTCGGGAAAGTTATTCGTAAGGAGCAACCTGTTAAGCGCATCCCTCCACTGATCCTTGAACACGAGGTCGTTCCATTTGGGGATAATGTTCGAAATCGGGCATCCGGTTTCCGATTGACAGAAAGGTACACCGCAATCCATGCACCTGGAGGACTGGTACTTGAGCTCGTGATCGTTCAGACGGTGAGAAATCTCCTTCCAATCCTTAACACGCTTCCTCGGTGGACGGTAGGTCTCGTTGAGGCGTTTGTACTTCATGAAACCACGCGTTTTATCGAGCTTTTGCGCACGCTGCCTCGTCGCGTTATCGTCAACCATCGAATCTTCGAGATCCAACAGAGCAGGTTCCACTCGAGGGGGCCTGATGACAGGAGGAGTAACGTAACCAGGGGTACCGGCCTTTGCCAACAGAACATCCTCGACTTCCGAAGCCAAGTTCACTTGGCTAGCAGTTCTCGAGGGAATCAAATCAATGACACTCTGGCGCAACTTCTCTTCTTTGGCGCGTGCAGCCTGTTCCTCCAGAACACGCTTGTAGTCGTTCGGCATGACTCGGACGAAGAGAGGCAGGAGGTGATGGAAATCTTGAAGGACTCGGTTCGCGACCTCAGATCCAGTGAAGTGACGGTGGTCTTCGATCATTCCTCTGAGTTCGGCAATTTCCCGCGGGTCGGTGACCTTCCCCAACTCCACCATCTCGAAATTGACCTTCGAAGCAAAGGAATGGGCGGTGTCTAGAACATAGGCAATCCCTCCACTCATACCAGCAGCGAAGTTTCGACCCGTACTTCCGAGAACAACCACACGACCTCCAGTCATGTACTCACAACCGTGGTCACCACAACCTTCGACGACAGCCTTGGCACCAGAGTTCCGGACACCGAATCGTTCGGCAGCGATACCCCGGATGAACGCTTCGCCACGGGTAGCACCGTAGAGACAGACGTTTCCAATGATGATGTTCTCTTCAGCCTTGAAGGTAGACTGTTTGGGAGGGTATACGATAAGACGGCCGCCCGAAAGACCTTTTCCGACGTAATCGTTGGCATCTCCTTCCAGCTCGATTGTGATGCCCGGAGCCAAGAAAGCACCGCACGACTGTCCGGCAGACCCCTTCATGTAGATATGGATAGTGTCACGAGGGAGTCCCTCTTCTCCGTACAACTTGGAAACCTTGTAAGAAAGCGAAGTGCCCAGAGCACGGTCGGTGTTCGTGACCTCGCATTCGATATGGACCGGCAATCCTTGCGAGAGGGCGGGTTCGGACTCGTCGATGAACTTGTTGTCAAGACGAATGTAGAGCTTATGGTCCTGAGGGCGGACACGGTAAGTCGCAGCACCAGGACGCATCTGCCAGGCGGGCTTGAGAACAGCGGAGAGATCGAGGTGGGTGGTCTTAATGGTCCGACGCGACTCGTCAACCTTGAGCATATCAGCCCGGCCAACCATCTCGTTGATAGTGCGGAATCCAAGTTTGGCCATGATCTTCCGCAAATCTTCGGCGATATAGTAGAAGAAATTTATGACTTGCTCTGGTTGGCCGGCAAATTTGGCGCGAAGCTGAGGGTCCTGAGTGGCAATGCCCACGGGGCAGGTATTGACTGGAAATAAACTTAATTAAAAGCTCCACGACGTTCAATTAATACAAACTTACGGTGACATTTCCTCATCATGATGCAACCCATGGCGATGAGGGGAGCGGTGGCGAAACCCCACTCTTCGGCTCCAAGCAGGCAGGCGATAGCGATATCGCGACCGGTCCTCAACTGACCATCCGTTTGAACGGTCACACGGCCACGCAAATCATTGAGAACCAACGTCTGGTGAGTCTCAGCGAGACCCAACTCCCAAGGAAGACCGGCGTGTTTAATACCAGTCCATCGAGATGCACCAGTACCACCATCGTGACCGGAAATGAGGATGTGATCGGCCTTGGCCTTGGCAACACCGCTGGCAACGATACCGACTCCAACTTCAGAAACAAGCTTGACAGAAACACGAGAACGAGGGTTCGAGCACTTGAGATCGTAGATGAGCTGTTTGAGGTCCTCAATGGAGTAGATGTCGTGGTGCGGGGGAGGAGAAATCAAACCAACTCCAGCGGTGGAGTGACGAGTGCGGGCGATGGAAGTGGACACCTTGTGACCGGGTAACTCTCCACCCTCACCAGGCTTGGCGCCTTGCGCCATCTTGATTTGAAGTTCGTCGGCGTCAGCGAGATAGTTCGAGGTAACACCAAATCGACCAGAGGCAACTTGCTTGATAGCGGAACGCATGGTATCGCCGTTGCTAAGAACATTCGACCGTTCGGCATCTTCACCACCTTCACCGGTGTTGGATTTACCACCCAGTCTGTTCATAGCGATGGCCAAAGTCGAGTGAGACTCCATCGAGATAGAACCATAAGACATAGCTCCCGTAACAAATCGACGGACGATCTCGTTCCAGGGCTCGACCTGATCGATAGGGATCGGAGTGGTATTCTCGTATCGGAACTCGAGGAGACCACGGAGATGGACCACACGAGCCTGATCGTTCGCGTTCTTCGTGTACGCATCGAAAGCCGTTTGGTTTTTCTCTCGAACCGCGTCCTGAAGGTTGGCAATCCCGGCAGGATCGTTGATATGGGCCTCACCGCCATCGCGCCAATGGTACTCTCCAGACTCTGGCATACCCGGTGGAATGATCGTCTCGCGCGAGGGCCAGCCACGTTCGTGCAGCTCGAAAATATCCATGGCGAGAAGGTCAAAGGTCGTCCCCTGAACACGACTTGCGGTTCCACTGAAGCACTTGTCGACAACCTCGGAATGAAGTCCAAACGCTTCAAAGATTTGTGCCCCTTTGTATGATTGGAGGGTGGAGATGCCCATCTTTGACATGACCTTGAGGATGCCGTTATCAATGGAGTGACGATAGTTATCCATGAGATCCTTGACGGTCTTATCGTTCTTGGTCCTGTAAAATAGATATCAGAAATGGTGGTTCGGGATGGAGATTTATACACGCGTTATCTCACAATCCCTCACGAGCGACCTTATGAATGGTCTCCATCGCCAACCACGGACACACAGCATCAGCACCGTACCCAAGGAGGACACAAAGATGGTGAACTTCACGGGCTTCGCCGGTATCGATCATCAAAGCGACCTTGGCACGTTTCTTATGTTGCACAAGGTGATGGTGAACGCCACCGCACGCTACGAGGGCCGAAAGGGGGATCCTGTCCGCGCCGACCGCTCGATCGGAAAGAATGATGACCTTAATGCCGTCCTCGATCGCCTGTAACGACTCGCTGCAGGCACGTTCGAGAGCCAATCTGTAACCGGGAAGACCTTCCGACTTGGGGAAGGTGATGTCAATCGTCGTGGAGGCCCACGTTGAATAGGCGAGCTTGAGGTGCTTCATTACCTCCATTTCTTCGAGGGTGAGAAGGGGGGATGGGAGAATGATACGATGACACTGTTCTGGCTTCATCTCGAGAAGGTTCCCCTCAGGACCAACGTAAGCCTCGAGAGACATGACGATGCTCTCGCGGATGGGATCAATCGGGGGATTCGTAACCTGGGCAAAAAGCTGGCGGAAATAATCGTAGATCATCCTCGCCTGGGTGGACATGCATGCGAGGGGGGTATCGTTTCCCATGGATCCGAGGGCCTCCTTTCCATCGGTGACCATCGGGAGCATGAGGAGATTGAGTTGCTCTACCGTGTAACCAAAGGCCAATAATCGAGGGTCAGTGCTCAACGGTTGAGGGTCGATCCCGATCTTGATTGGCATCGACCGCTCGACCCGCTGGATAATCTTTGGAACGTGGAGCAGATTTGATTCAACCCAGGATCCGAAGTTCTGCTTTCGAGCAGTGGTACGTTTGAGTTCCCTGTCGTCGACGATCCTTCCTTCAACTGTATCGACGAGCAACATACGACCGGGTTTCAACCGACCCTTGGACACTATCTTTTCGGGGGAGATGAAGATGGCGCCAACTTCGGAGGCGCAAACCATGATGTCTTCGTTGGTGACGACATATCGGCACGGACGAAGGCCGTTTCGATCGAGATTTGCACCGCAATAACGACCATCACTGAAAGTGAAAAGGGCAGGTCCATCCCACGGTTCCTGGAGACAGGCTGCCCAGTTGTAAAATGCCTTTTTCTCAGGCTCCATGGTATCATTACCCTGCCAGGCCTCTGGGATGAGCATCATGACGGCCTCCGGGAGGGTAAGGACACCATTGACGACGAGCAGTTCCAGAACGTTGTCGAACGCAGCAGAGTCTGAACCGCCGGACTCAATAATCGGATAGAGGAGATCAAGCTGATCTCCAAACAGTGAGGAGGAGAGGACGCCCTCTCGAGCACGCATCCAATTCTTGTTGCCTCGGACAGTGTTAATTTCACCTGGGACAAACACGAGATAAGGAGCAATCTTAATTTTGGCGCCGAACCGAGGGAAATAAAAATTATTAAGTGCGCGTACCGTTATGGGCAGCCCACCTCATCGGTTGGGCCCTGTCCCAACTCGGGAAAGTGTTGGTCGAGAATCGTGAATGGACGAGTGTGAAGTGGGACCGGTAAAGGGCGTGATTTAAGTCGTGGTAATAATTGTAAACTTGAGGAGGGGATAGTTGCCCTTTGTAGATGATATTTTTGGACGAGAGGGAACAGATGTAGAAACCCTTTGCAAGCGTGCTTTGAGTCGAGGGGAAATGAGATAAGGGTTTTAATTGACCAAGGTGGAAAGGCTAAAATGACTTACATGCTGTGAGTGGCATACTTGCGCAGAACGTACAGCTGGCGTTCGAAACGCTTATCGTCAAAGGGGCCAGTATCGCTGGAGGTGCCATCGCCATAATGGGCTCGGAGAACGACGAATGGTTGGAGAATAGCAGGCTCCTTGCTGCTCGCAGCAGGGCCGAGGATGGTGCCATCAGTGGGGACTTCTCTCCACCCGAGAACACGCAGACCGAGGTCGCTAGCCAATTTGGTGAAGATCGCCTGCTGTTTCTGTAACAATACCGGGTCGTTGGCCTTGAAGAATATGTTTCCGACGGCATACTGGCCTGGTTCGGGGAGTGCGCAACCAAGGTCTCTCTCAGCTTCGCGTTTGAAGAAGAGATGAGGGATTCCCGTCATTACGCCTGCACCATCTCCGTCCCGACTGTCTGCACCGGTGGCTCCACGATGGGTCATCGCGCACAGGAGTTGGCGAGCATCGGAAACGATTTTATGAGAGTCTTGACCCTTGATGTGGCATATAAAGCCTACACCGCAGGCATCTTTTTCGTATTCGTTCCGGTAAAGTCCTTGGGAGGCGGGCAAGGCCGCGGACCAAGAGGTGGGATCGCGTTCCACTTCATCAAAACCGATAAGGGAATCTTTAGTGTCAGCGTCTGGTGTTCTAGATAAGAATTCAGAAGCAAGGCTACTGGCCATAGAAGTCTCGCGCGCGTTGGACAGACTTCTGAGGAGGATGTTCAGGGGGAGGTGGAGGTGGTGGAGTCGAAGAAAACGACTTTGTTTTTCTCCGACAACCCAGAGAGCGAGTCACCGCGATATTCGGAATCGGGGAGATCCGTAACCCCGCACTAGCGATCCCCTCGATGCGGTCCGTTTCCAGCCAACCAGCGACGGAGGATTTTGTATACCATCAATCAATCAACTACTCAGACGACCAGGACTCGGGTGTACGTTGTCTGGAACGGTGCAGACATCATCGTCTTACGACACACAGCCCACAAGGGACAAAACGCAGGCAAAGGCAACTACCGGCCCCGGGCTATACCCCCCGTGGGCACAAGGGTGACATAATCTCCTGGGAATCGCAAGAAAATTGCGTGGATCTCGCGTTCTGGTTCTCTCATCCTCGTCCGACCCTTCCCTCCCTTACCACACCAACCCCCCGGAAGAGGCTAGAATTAGCCAGCGCCATCATGCAAGGCACAACACACGGCAGCTACGAGAAGAAAGGGAAGGAGGTTTTCGTTGAGCCTAGAAGAATGCGGAAAGCCCGGGCAGGGATCCAGCCATACCTTTGTGATGGCCATTGTATTGACGGACGGTCTCTCCCGATGCCATCTCCCAAAGACGCGCTGTGTGATCGGAGGACGCTGGAATTGATAGAATCTCAGCCGATAGAGAAGATGGGACGCGGGTACCGGAACACAAACCTGTGACGAGATACGCAGAATCTGCACTAAAGGCGCAATCCCAAACCCATCGCTGGTGCCCCTGAAGCACCTTGTCCAACCTGAATTCAAAACTCGGAGAGACAGACCAGATCTTCACTGTCGTGTCAGCAGAACACGTAGCGAGATACCTACAGATGATGTAACGGTTAGAAAGATACACACAAGCGACGCGTACGGAAAGGTCAAGCGCGCATCTCACTTGATATCCGGACTGAATAGCACTCTGGTGAGGTACTTATTATGAGCTTGGAACTTGGTTACAGCCTGAAAACGAGGTGCAGCTGAACCCTCTTCATTAATCTTCCAGACATAACACCGCCCCTACAGCAATTGGTGTAAGTGATAGCATGCGGAATGTGAGACTGGAGACGGCAGACCTTGTTGTTTCCGGCTACTAAACAAGAACTGTCAGAAGCGAGGCTTACGGATCGCATCGGTATGTCTCCAGCGGGGGTCTGAAGCAGAAGCGACGGAAGGGTTTAGGAAACATGGGGGTAACGGGCTATGTTACGTTGCGGACGCACGAGCTCATGAGTACAAGTGTTCTCAGATAGATCCCACTGTTTGATCCGACCCGCTTGGTCGCAGGAGATCAATTCACCCTGGTTTGGGTGTACGACAACATCGTTGACTAAGAATGAATAAACAGTCAGGGATGATCCGAATCGAGGGAAGGGGAAAAGAGGGGACCTGGAGCTTCGTTGTCGTAGTTTCGCTGAATATGCGAAGATCTGGGTGCATGAACGGTTATTTTAGCTTGTGCACGGTGATAAGGAATAACAAATGGGGACTTCACCGTGGATCCCAGATCTTGATGGTACCGTCTTCGCTGCCGGTGACGAGCCATTTGCCTTCGTTGTGAAACGAAACTGCGGTAATGTTGGAGGTGTGGCCCTCGAACGTAATCAGCTGAGGGGAGGAGAAATGAACACGAGGGGTGGAACACGAGAATCCGAGATCGGATGGCAGGCTTACGGGAGTGGAAGAAGAACTGCCGACCTCGTAGATGTTGACCTTTTTGTGGATTGCGGCCGCGAGCAGGCGTTTGCTGGATGGAGACGGGAGGTGAGGACGATGTGGGTTGTATGAGAGAGAGATGAGACTCACTCGGGTGAAATCGCCAGGCGATTTACTTGCTAAACGCAAACCTGCGTTATCTTTGGCTGTACTCCGGGAGAGAGGACGAGAGGGCAGAGGGGGGTGGGGGGAACTCACACCGGATTCACCAGAACGAGTGATCGTCCTGGAACAGATGCCGGACCAGGCTTCCCAGAAGCGGATTTCGTGGTCGTACGAGCCGGTTACGAGGATGACAGACATGTCATGGGCAGACTGGGCCGGCGACTTGTTTGCGACCACGGGCGCAGGCATGGGTGGCGGTCGTCTGCAAGCGTCAGGCTCGGTAACTATAGCGCGCACACACACACTTGTCTGGAACAATCTACCATCAGACCACGGCCAGCTTCTTCCTTAGCCGCATTTGCACCCAATAGTAATTCTCCTGCGACCTGGTCGAACGGTTTTTCTTACGTGTACCCCGAAACCGGGCTATTGCGCACTATTTCATGCATCAAGCCAGTCCCGAGCAGCGAGGCATCCTCTCAATTGGTCCGAGGCCCAACGTTATGCCCAATCTTCCCCTCTGCCATCCCCTTTGATGGCCCGAGATGATCCCTCGAAGCCATGCACCCAAAATACTCCAACAAAGCCCAGGTATCGGTCTCTATTCAATCCTCGAGCTCATTCTCCTTTCGCTTACTCTCTGACGCAGATCAAATGCTACTTCTCCTACCCTCCGTTCAGAGTAATGAACTCCTCCCAACTTCCTGGTGCATGACGTGCCCTGCCTCTCGCATCCTCCATATCGCCCGTCCAGATTCTCTCCCCAGGATATAAACCCGTTCAGACGACGGTATGTCTTCCAACTCATCGCACCCTGAGTGTCCTATTACTCACTAACAGTATGGACCAATTTCCAGTTAGTCCTCCTCGTCCAGCTCTCATACCCCCTCTTCTCATAGATACCACCTCCCGCCATGCAGCCTGGAACACGAGTTGTCTTTTGGGAAGATGCTGGAAGGATGAAACACGGCAGCGTCCAGTCGATTGGTTCCGTTGACGTGCGTATCTCCTTCGCTACCGTTGCATGTCTCCCCCTTGCTGATCTCTCTGTCTCTTCATTCTCTCAGGGCGTCGAAGTTGCCTTTATCGTCGTCGATGGCCATAACAGAGCGCCCGTAAAAGTCCCGTGCGTTCATCACCACCCCTCTCCATTTACGCGACCTCGATCCCTGACCACGAACGTTAGGTTAAACGCTCTTTCAAGGGAAGGCTAGACCTCCTTTCCATATTTCTCTCCGTCTCCTCCCTCCCACGACCCCCGCAAAACCCACACGTTCCGACCATTAGAGGCGACGGACTTGTAGACCTAGACCCGACGCAATTGTATCCTCCACCCCGATACCCTCACATCCTTTTGCATTGTATCGATCCCCCTCATATCCCCCCTCCCTTCGTAATATCCTTTCTCCTCGGTTCTCGTTCTCCCTCTCCTCCTATATCATTATAATTGTACCATGAATACCATCGGGACAATTCAGTAATACAGTAGATATCTTATTTTCGACCCTACTTCGCAGTGCGATTCTTTCTGGCATTAGACATGCTTCTATCTCTTCTATCAAACTATCCGATGGTGTCCCTAGATTTTAATCACGATTGGTAGCGCGGGTTCGTTGATATCCAAGTTGTCCGACCGCCGGTGTCTTACTAGCTCGAATATTTGTTCTCGTCGACCGAGTGGCACCGGGTCTGCGGCTGGGGGCTAGACCCACCCGATCCTGCATGCTGCATCCCGTCTTGTCGCAGATCAGTTAATCCCGCGCGTCTACACCCAGCACACCTCCTGGCTGGTCAGAAAAGGCAGCGTTGGTGGTGAGCCGTCGAAAAAAAGGTTCAGCCTGATTGGTATCCATTGGACCACAAGAAAAAACGTGGTCGGGACGACCGTAGGCCCTCCCGAGACTTCTTTCCGGTCAACAGAGTGCATCCACCCCCTCGTTAATGGTTTCTTACGTGCGCAGGGACCTTAGTTTGATCTCTGGTCACACGAGGAGCCCCAGGGGTCTGGCGATCACACGTTTAACCGTGAAAGGTCACCCGGACCGTCAAATATCATATAATCAAGGGTCAGAAGCCTCAAAGACACCATCGGGCTCGGGATACGCGTCCTTTTGGTGCCTGGAATCCGCCTGCACAATTTTGTGTATCTGTATCTGGCGAACGGCAGCATTCCTAACCTCGATCGAATCGAGAATCGCCAGGAAGACTAGATGCATGGACAAACGTGCGGTCTGTATATCAAATCAAACGAGGGTCCCTTCGTCTCAAGCGAGACCTTCGAAGAGGTCCCTCACCCTTTCTCCCCAAAAGACCATGCGCCACTCTGTGACATGACGCGAATTGGACAGCCAATGGATTGGAGAAAGCCACTTGCTTGCCGAAGCAGTTGTATACCGGGAAGCCCAGAATACAGACGGTGGCTTGATTGGTGAATTCGCGTTTGGTTCCCAAAGGTCGCTAAAGAGATACACACCTCCAATCCTTATCTCGAAGGCGTGTGCGCGAAGTATACGCTCCATTCTTCCCCGTCAATGGGCATCAAAGAGATCGCGATATAGCCTCACACACGGGCTAGAACACGCAGCTCGAACCCCATTTTCAATTGCAAAAGAATCGATCCTGTCTTGTAAAACGAACCGCGATTATACCCATCACCATTCAGTGTCGGAGTTAACCTTCAACTCGTTTGGGGGGTGGTTTCCACATAGAAGAGAAAATCATCCATTGAAAATATTGACCGACCCGATTGGGTGTTCAACGTCGGAACGGAATTATGATTGTAGGTATGGCGAGGATTAGGCGTGGCAACCTCAATTGCCTGTTCGCATCACCGCCCCCACCACGTTGTCACGAGTATCCGGAAGGTCGAAGTGGCAATGCGGGGTGACGATTCTGTGTAGTGAATTCAAGTCAGGGGCCGCAATTATAAGATCTGCGGAAAGCAGTGATGCTTACTCGAACCATGATGCTGAGTCTTTGACCACCCATTATCTGATGCCCGTTCATAGACCCGCCCCGAAGAACGGAATGCTTCCACCCGTAACGAATTGAATCCCTGAACGAGCATCCAAGGTCAGGACGGAGATGAAAGGGGCAGACAGTAGGAGACCATCAGCTCACTTCTGGATGTAAACGCTCCCAGAGGGCAAGATCACATCGTGGGCCGTCGCCCGATCGGAGATTTCCTTCTCGAGGCGGAGGATTCTGTCTGAACCTAGACTGACACCAACGATCCAAGATCCAAAGGCTTCCAGGTGATCGATGTGTGGATGTATTTCTCCGTCGGAGGCAAGGTGAAGAAGATGATACTGAATTGGTTCCTCAGGATGGAATTGCCGCAGACGACTCAGTAGTTCTGCAAGTCCAGGCTGGTCTTCGGCCCAAGCAGAAATGTGCATTTCCCGATAGTTCTTTATGACCCCATCGTAGTGACCCTGATCGAAAGGCGTTAGAAGTCTCCATGCTACAGAGACCTGTTATACGCCTTACCTCCTGGAAATCATAGTATTGATCAGGAAGGAAGAGATTATTGATCCCACCATGTTCGCTGAGTTTCTCGGCACGCATCGCTTCGAAGATTTTGCGGCGTTTTCTGTAACGTCTATCCTCCATGCGGTCCAACCTGCTCAGCGAGGCTCCCAAAAGAATCTTCTGCTCTTCCTCATTGAAGACATTCAGATGCAAAGCAAAATCGTCACCGAGTCCGTGATTCGAACCCTGGGTCGCCAGGGTGCCACGCCAGCGAGCCCGGAAACCCTTGTGACGGAAACACGATGGTCGTGGTCGGAGTGCGGAAGGCGGAAACATAGTGTCACGTGATCCATATTGCCTCTTCCGCTCTCCCGAACCCCGGATACTGAAACAGCCTGTGCTGGCATAGACCGTATGTATGTCTGCTAGCGATGCTCAGGAGCAACAAGGAAGCTCGTTATACGCCGCTTTGGCGAGGACCGCCACCCGCACCATCGGTCTCTACTTCTCTCGACCCGTCCGGCTTTTCAGGCCGTCCAAAGGTGGTCGGGTTTCGTCCTGTTCCCACTTAACGCCTCACTGACTCGCGGAAAAGTCAGTGGATGGCAGTCACTCAAAGGTTATGCCACATATAAGGGTCATACTTTTGACCCACAGTTTCTCCAATGGCTCGTAAAGAAGGAGGGCGGGGTGAGTTTCGTGTCCAGGGTCTCTGTCCTATATCTCCGCTGAATCCATCACAGCTGAAACTTGTCGCCAAACATTTTATTCCCCCGATTGCCGTCAACGCCCTG
>QFEV01005867.1:0-12485 GCA_003316405.1 Thelephora aurantiotincta
CTTCGTCGATAGGTCGAGAGAGGTGGGCAACGCACGTCCATAGTGGGGGGAGACAGTGGTGGATGTGTACAGACCGCACAAACCCTGATCTTATCCGAAACAAAAAATTTCTACGGTCACGTGGTTTTCACGTGATCGTAAACGGCGATCATGGACTGTTGTTCCAGCCCATGGTCGCCATCTATACTGAAGCTTGAAATCAGCTGTTGTGCTCCTTTGCTTGCTCAATGCCATCGGATTACGATAGTGGGAGACGAATTCGACGGCTTGGACTGGGTTGAGGGGTTTTCTTCCGAGTCGTGGATGTCTTGTTATCAACTCACCGAAACACGCATGAGGGCTCCCCGTCCACGCCATCAACCGCTCATTTCGATCCCATCTCACAGCCTCGAGCCTCCGTTATTATGAGCCTGTCGGCCGCGACGGTCAACAGGACAACATGTAGTCACGGACCCACCAACTAGCACATCCTCGTTCTTTTACCCACGGGTACTGGTCGTACCTTCTCAACCTGGATCCGCCTACACAGGCTCCTCTCTCCGCTTTCGAAGCAGGCTGGCTCGCTCCAATCGTTTCCGATGTAGCCCATCACAGACGGGCAGAGTCATAGGCGCTCGTGTTCTTTCTAGATGGCTCGGGGCCTTTCAACTGCTCGCGGACGACACTTGTTTTATGTTGGACTCTCGGAGTCTCAACTTAACTGTCAACCCTCGGAAATTGCTCATACACGCGCCCTCCACGAGACTCTGCCGACGAGCCTGGTGGGTGAATGGAAAAGTAGACAAAAGAGTGCGACTCGTTCCCTGCAGTCCAACGTCCGACGCGGATTCGTCATGGCCGGACGGTAACCCTTGCCCCGTCGAGTACGTACGCGCGTACTCGGATGTGTCATCGAACGGCTGGGATAACGTGCTACCACCAACTGGCCTTGTGCATCCAGCATACCTGAAACGCATCCGCAACAAGTCACTATAGGCGTTATCTTCGTCTCCCTTGCACACATGAACCCTTGAGTGGCTATATCTCTCGCCGTCTTCACTCGAGCTATCTTTGTGATGACACCGCTCATCGTGGGCAACGCCAAGGGAAGGGTTTCGTAAAGGTTGTGTTTTCTCGACATCATCATGTCGGGGCCCTCCAAGGTCTGGCCACTCAGCTCTCGTACTTGTATCGTCCTCCGACTGCCTGGTTCCAATTTTTAGCCGGCGACACTGCCTGATGGGTAAGGATCAGTCAAACCATCGAGCATCTCACTGATCTCGACATTCTTAGCCGCTTCCCTTCAACACGAGGCACCGCTAACCCATAACTCCACAGTCTTACCGGACCACTGGCGGGCACCTGACCCTACCATAATGACTCATCCCTCAACCATTGTTGGACGTGCTGGAATCCAGCGGTTTGTCGCAGGTCGCGCATGAGTTGATCATATACTTCACCCTCAATTAGCGACGGCTTTTTCACTACAACATGGTTTTCATACAACCGTACTTGCCGGTTGCCTCACCTCCTGGGACTACAAAAATGAGGGATGAGTATCGTTTGCCGCAAGAAATCCACTATCACCCTCATCCCAACCTACCAGATGGTGAACCTCACTTCCGGACTTCACAACATGATTAATGCGACCTGTGCGCGCCGACGAGACCACTCGGGATGGGTTCATGAATGGTACGCCTTGATATACTTTTGAGCAAAGGAGCGTACTAAAAACACTGCTCAGCGACGAGTGCAATAACTCGCAAGAGGTTACGGAGAATCCATCAAGGCAGCCTGGATCCCATCGACGGCCTACTCTTCGTCAGGCCTCATCGTCCTGGAGAAGGAAAGCGGTCGTTGCTTGGAAAGATGGCACTGGAGCGCTGCGTAGAATCAACCAGCGACGGAATTCCTACATCCCATCCGGATTCGAGATGGTCGCATCCCGATTCTCCTGGATCCATATAGGGCGTTGAGTGTTGAATGAAAACCCTGCCCGGATATCCGTTGAATACTGGGTCCGTTTTTATTCGTTATTTATTCCAGAGCTATGGTCCATGATCTATGAACATATCCCGTCTGTGCGCTTGCCATGCGTTTTTGTTATATCGTATGATTCTGCTCGTACGTTTCTATCGCCAGTTTCTCAAGTAGCCGTAGCGCCCGTTCACTCGAGACCTCATACATCATGGAATGATCGGGTGGGGTTTTTTGGACTGAGACCAGTGTGACCCTCATGTTCACCTTGCGACATTCCGCCCTCAGGGCCGGCCATGCGTTCAGGCTCACACTTCAGGCGCGCCTCGCATCTACAAGCCCGCAACCGCCACAGAACCCACTGAAGAAGGGACTTTATGTGACCGCGTTCGCCGTCTCTGCGGGACTGTTCGGTGTCTACTACTTCGATTCTCGGTCGGCAATTCATCGATACATCGTGACGCCCACCCTTCGATACGCGCTAGACCCAGAAACGTCCCATAGATTCGCTGTGCGCGTCCTCGCAAGCGGCCTGGGACCACGAGACACCCAGGTTGACGATGCAAGGCTCAAGTTGGAGGTATTCGCGAACTCGCGCTGCTTCGGGGACATGCTCTAACGTCGTCAGCTTTGGGGAACAGAAATACCGAATCCGATAGGGCTAGCTGCGGGGTTTGACAAAAATGGCGAAGCTATCGATGGTCCGGTCGGATTCATGCTCCTCTACTTCATTTCGCTCACTGAACTTGAACAGGCTTGCTTGACCTCGGATTCAGTTGGGTGGAGATCGGGAGTATCACACCGAAACCCCAAGTAGGGACCGAGTCCTACTGTCCCACGGTCCTGCGTGATCCTGACACAGATTGGACAGTCAGGGAATCCTCGGCCTCGGGTCTTCCACCTTCCAGAAGATGGGGCATTGATCAACCGGTATGGATTCCCGTCCGACGGGCACGCGGTGGTCCTCTCGCGGCTCCGCGCCCGGATCTCGCCGTTCCAGCCTGAAAATGTCGATGTTCCCGCGTCCCTGCGTCCTGGCTCCATCCTCGCGGTGAACTTGGGAAAAAACAAGACCTCCCCTGCAGACTCGATCGCTGACTTTGTGTCCGGGGTGGAAACTCTCGGCCCGCACGCCGATGTGTTGGTGATCAATGTTTCTAGCCCAAACACCCCTGGGCTTAGGTAGGATTTCATCTTTCTCCGAGTGCTTCACCTAGTTACAATACACGCAGGGGACTACAGGCGCGTTCTGCGCTAGCAGATCTCTTGAATGGAGTCAATGTGGCCCGGAAGAATATCGTTTCGAGTTCCCATGCTACCCGAGTACCCAAGCTAGTGGTCAAAATTGCTCCTGACTTGAGCGAGGCCGAGCTGTTAGACATCGCTTCGGTCGTCAAAGAGAGCGAGGTTGACGGTGTCATTATTAGCAACACCACCGTTTCGCGACCTTCGAGTCTCATCAACTGTGCGTTGTCTGTGCCCGGACCCCGGGTAAGTTTGGGTGCTGAAAAATTTGAATAGCAAGTAAGGGAGAACAAGGCGGTCTCTCTGGCAAGCCGCTGAAGTCATGTGCCCTTTCCACTCTGAAGATTCTCCGACCGCATATTCCCGCGTCTATCTCATTGATTGGTTGCGGCGGTGTCTCGACGGGTGCCGACGCCCTGGAATATGCAAGAGCAGGGGCATCCCTGGTCCAGATCTATACAAGTTTTGGGTATGATGGCGCTGGAGCCTGTCGGCGCATCAAGGACGAGCTGAGAGAACTGCTTACAGAGGAAGGGACTACTTGGCAGGAGGTTGTCGGCGATGCGGTGAACAGACTGTGCTGGAAACCTGCGCATGCGGTCGAGGCGGGCTTGGGGCCAAACGTGGGAGTGTTGATCAAGGAGGCCTTGGAGTTGGAAAAGATGTTGGCTCGACTGGAGGAAAGGATTGTTGGTGGAGATAGGGCGGGTGACCCGACGCCGTCTGCCTGATTGTCTCTAGCGTATATACCGCAGTGGGTCGCCGACGGGCTCAGAGTGCTCGACGCTGTCTATGATCGTATCACGTGCTTTTCCCCGGACACCCAAGAGAAATCTCTCCGCAACGGTTTCCCTGCGACCTGGGGAGTGTATGGCCGAGTATAAATGCGCTGATCGTTCTCCGCTCCCCGTCTCTCCCCTCTCTTTCCCCTCCACTTCTCTACTCGTCTCTCTAAGCCTTCTCTCGCCAAATCTATTGATTCCAGAGAATTTCCTATGGCCATTCGCGAGGGCGTCACTCCCCAGTCTCCTGCAGAGGAGCAGCCGGTAATAGGCCTGATTGGCATGGGTGCCATGGGCGCAATGTACGCCGACCAACTGGCAGGCGCTGGATGGAAGAAGTGAGCTTTCCCGTGACCTTGCTCAGCTCCCTTCAGCTGGATGATGGTCCCAATAGAATTTACGTCTGTGATCTACCGAGCAAATATGACGCGCTCAAAGAAAAATATAAAGGTGTCACGGCCCCGGCCCTGTTCCTATCCACCTCCCCCGGCTCACCTTCCCTCCCCTAGATGTCCCTACCATCACAGTCTTACGAGACGGCCACCTCGTCTCGAGGGCCGCCGACTTCATTATGTATTCCGTCGAAGCAGAGTTCATTGATAACGTCGTCGCCCAATACGGCCCATGTAAGTTCCATGTCTTTTACCCAACGTCCGCTTACTCATTTTCGCAGCGACGAAACTCGGTGCAATCGTTTCCGGTCAGACGTCCGTGAAAGCTCCTGAGAAGGCTTCTTTCGAAAAGTGGCTTCCCAACGACGTGAGCATCGTATCGTGTCACTCCCTGCACGGTCCTACCGTGTCACCGGTCGGCCAACCCTTGGTATGCCCTTCGTCCAGTCGCTCAGCGTCCTCTTTCCCCCTAAACCGAGTGCACACATCTCAAGGTCCTCATCAAACATCGAGCTTCCGATAGAGATCTTCGGCTGGTGGAAGCCATCTTACGTCACCTCAAATCCCGTTACGTCTACTTATCATATGAGGAGCATGACGAGGTGACCGCGAACACTCAGGCAGTCACCCACGCTGCATTCCTGAGGTAAGAACACATCCCTTTTTGGTAATTGCAGGATCAACCCTCCCATCATTCATCCTCGCGGTTGCTGGCTATAACGCTAACCCTATCCCGCATCTTATTTGCAGCATGGGCACGGCGTGGGGTTCTTCACGGCAATATCCCTGGGAAAATGGCAAATATGTCGGAGGAATTGAAACCGTCAAGGTGAACATTATGCTCCGCATATACTCCAACAAATGGCACGTCTATGCTGGTCTCGCTATCCTCAACCCGGCAGCCCGTGTCCAAATCGACCAATATGCTCGGAGCTCTCTCGAGATCTTCAAACTCATGCTCAATTCCGACAAAGAAGGTTTGCGCAAACGGATCTACGCTGCTAGGGACAAGGTTTTCGGACCCGCCCAGCTGCGCCGCCCCATGCTGTTGTCAGAGGACATCCTTGACCAATTCAGTCTTGGGCGTCAGTCTCCTCCGAACAACCCAAGTTCGCCTGTAAACGGTGTGCCCGCCTCACCAACCTCTCCGACCTCCGGCAAGTTTGGGACTGTTAACGGCAAGGTCAATGGTAATCATACTCCACGCCACGACACCAACTCTCATTTATCCTTGTTGGCTATGGTTGATTGTTGGGCGCAACTAAACATCCAACCATTTGTCCACCTCGACCTCGCTGCGACTCCATTGTTCCGAATGTGGATCGGCGTCGCTGAAATTCTCTTCCGGTCCAAAACCCGCCTCGACGGCGCGATCCATTCTGCTATTCACGACCAGTCCCATCGCTCGGACGACTTGGAATTCGTGATCGCAGCTGGCGAGTGGAGTCGTTGCGTCTCTTACGGAAGCTTTGGACTCTATCAGCGGCGGTTCAGTGAAACCGCTAACTTCTTCGAGTCGAGGTTCGAAGAGGCAACAAAAGTCGGCACAGCCATGATCAAGACCATCATGGAAAGGGCTCTGTGATAACCATGCTCCATCATCTTTTCATTTCTTTTATCGCTCCTATTTATTCGCTGTCTGTTTGGGTTCGTGATGTCCCTATCCAGTACTTTAGATCATTTGTTCTCCATTTCGTATACCTTTGTGCTTTGTAACTCCCTCCCCCCTCCTCCCCTCAGCGGCTCTTCACGGCCATTCATGCTTGCTGTTCGCTTTCGTCCGTGCCGTCGATCGATGTACTACCTCAGCGTCCATCATGCATGCATGTATATCAATTGTGTATAAATACATTGAAGGGTACTCGCAGTCGATGAAAGATGTCAAAATATGCGTCGTTTCCAGTCCGATCCGCAGTGAGAAAGTTTCTAGGGTAAAACGTTGAGAGAGCGATTCAAAATAAACATCGGGTAGGTACGGCGAACGAGCAGTTCCAAAAAAGAAGAAAAGAAACCAAAAATACGATAGTGGCAACAGCGGACATAATTCGATACAAGATGACAAGAAGTAAACGGTGATGGTAGGGTGTATGCGTCTGGGGATATGTAACGTGGAAAAGGTCTGTGTATGTCTATGCCCCACGACGTTCCAGGAACGACTCAAGCAACCATGAACGAGGACTAGGGGGACAAGAAGAACATAAGGATTATTCATAATAACGTACCGAACCTCAACATGATTCATGTCAGTAGGTGAAGGGTCACCGTGGTCTAGAAGGCTATAGGGGGGGAGAGGAGATAACGAAGTGAAGCGCAAAACTGCGCAGGGAAGAGTGCGCCGCAGCCGATTCCTTCAGCCAAGCACACTGGGGGGGTTTACGGACCCTAACCCAAGGAAGCAAGGCCGTTGGATTTCAGGTCTCCGACAAGGGCCGTTTGTGACTGGCGGAACCAGGGGATGGTAGCTCGATCCGACCGTCCCGGGGGCGTTTGGAGGGGACAACCAAGGGGGTGATTGAGTCGCTGTACGACCGATTGTGCCGTATCCCTCCCGGTGAGGACGTTCGGTTGAAGGACGAGCTCTCGGGGGTGACTTCCAGCGGGACAATCGTGGTGGAACCAGAGGTAGTGGGCGGAGGGTTAGGAGGTGGAGGGTGAACACTAGGAGGGAGAGGAAGGGCAGGAGGGTGTTGTAGACCTGTGATCGTCGAACCAGATCTACCGCCCGACAGGACTGGCGCGGACGCACGCCCCGCAGCGTCCACGCGAAGCGTTTTTTTGGCCGCTCATCAGTTCCTTCGGGGCCACCGTACGACGGCACAGTGGTTACAGGCCCCAACGTGGTCCGGAACTGCCTCGACGGCGGTCGATGGGGAGGTGCGTATGGTCTGTTGGACGGAATCTCACGTTCTGTGGCAGGCGGATTAATTTCCCCAGTTAAGGTAGTTCGCGAGGACGATGGAATGGCCGTTACAGAAGGTCGTGTGTTTACCGAATATGGATCTGTACCATATTCGGGAGCCAGGCTGTATGAGCCGGACGTCGATCTCCCATGATGAAGGTATGGAGGATGGGAGGGGCCGGCGCCCGTTGGCATGACCGGCGCGACGACCACCGTTGGCTGCGTATGGACGGTGCTGGCGCCTGTAATACGAGCGAAAATGGATTCCAGATGCTCAACCCGGGCTTTGAGCTGATCGTATTCCGTCCTTGTGACATATTTATCGCTGCGGGGCGCCCTCGATGAGAACATGAAGTTGAAACGCAGCGGGAAAAACGTCAAGAAACGCTCACTTCGTCTCAATCTGATGCCATTGGCATTTATCTGACTCTCCGCGGCGTGCGCACGGACCGCAAGGCTGGGTCCTGGGGATCGACCGAAAAAAAAAAAAATTGGCCGAGATCAGCGATCCGCGCAAGAAAACTTCCCAGAAACGAAGCGTATCGCACCTGTCACATTTTATCTTGCGTCGCTTACATTCTAGAGGTCCAGAACACGTAAATAAGCGTGTAGGGAATGAGGGGAGGTCGATTGAAATGCGGATGGCCGGGATGGAGTGAGTTGATGCCGGATTTTGACGCGTGTCACGGGATGAATTAAGGAGGATAACGAGAACGCATAGCACAAACAACGTGGTTGATGGCAGTCAGCCGCCGGTTTCATAGTTGGGTCTGAGAAAATTTACTGACCAGTGCAGCTGAGTGCCTGCCGCTTGCGCCTCTTTTTTGGCGGAGGAGAGGAGTGCTTGTCCGAGTCCGACTCTTCGATCATCGATAACTCCTTTGGCGGATCCTGGTGAACGGGTTGGGTCTGATATCGGATGGGGCCTGACTGTGGTGGGTGGTCGAATGAAGAGGGGTAAGCGGAGGGATCAGAAGGTCCGAAGTATTGATTCGGGGGCGGGAGATGGGGATGCAACTGTCGGATCGAGGGTAGGGAGGTGTTCGTCGGTCCGGACACAGAGACAGGTTGGGACGGATGAGGGGTCTCGGAGATGGAGGGCGTTGTTCCGCGACGTCGTGACTGCCTTGGAGAATCAAGAGCCTTGGAAGGCGGCCGGTCCATGAGCCCGAAGGGGAGGGGGAGGGGGAAGGGGAAGACGGAAGTGGGGGCACTGGCAAAGATGAGGTGGTGGCGTTCACGTTTTTGAGATACCGTCGGGTCCGTGATGGGGTCTGTGGTCGCAAGTACGGGCACGCAAAGGGCGAGGGGGATACTTCTTATATAAACGCGGCGTGGCTGCTGCCAACCAGAGGAAGGGATATAACGGCCGTAGGGGAGACGGTGATAAGACGACTTTTGGATACACACAATCCAGCCGTCGTAAATATGCTAAAGCGAGCCAACGCCCAGGATTGAAGGGGGCGGTACACTCCTTGATCAAAACGATGAGTCTGCACACGGTGAGTGGGGAAGAGGGCCGAGATCGCATTGACTCTGCGGATGTGGAACCGCTTTGAACCTGGGAGGATTTGGGAGTCAAAAGGTCTGAGAAAAGATCTGAGCGTCGACGGACGTGGACCGTCGGCCAGGGATTGAGAGGTATCGCAGCCTCGGAATTAGAGGTCGGAGGCTGCGGGGTGGACAGATCGCTCGGGAGTAACCGAGGGAGGAGAAGAGGGGAGGCGGCCGTGAGTATTGTGGATATGCATCATTCATTGCGTGCGGGGTGACGGACAGGGTTAGGAAATATGGGTGAGGTGTGGTACCTCGTGGTAGAGAACGTCTGGCTCTATACACACTTATCTCCGTGGTCTCAATGCCAACGAGTGTTTCAATCGATGACGAGAATACAACGGCGGGGCTGTCCTCGACGGAAACTTTCCCCTGCTCGTCGAGCTAGTGCACGGATCGGTGGTAAGCGTACACGCGAGCCGTTGGGCCGAGTTAGGGGTTTCAGGGGCAGAGGATGCGAATCCAAATCAGAGCTGATTGGCAAGACGTCGTAAAGCAGCTTGCCCGCCATCGACGTCGCTTGTTCGGGTCTCTCGCCAAGCGTGGGCACCGCGTCGCACGCGGTCGGGGAGAGAGATGGATCGTCAACAAAAACCCATGCAATCGACTTGCCATTCCACTGCGCCCGACTCCAAAACTGTTCCTCGTCCGTCCTTACACCCTACGGTCCGAACCCGCTCGTTACGGCACTCGGCGTGTGCCTGAGACTTACAAAGAAAAAACAAAAAGCACATGGTTGCTCTGTCGACCAGCAGCTAGCCATCTAGCACATAGCACGTACGGCGGCAGATGGTGCTCTCGCCTTCGGCCCATCGGAAATGCCGAACGACGACGTCCAAAGTTCCTCTTCTTTTCTCCTCCGAGCAAGCGTTTTCCATTGCTACCCTACACATGCTACACTCGCAACTGAAACGCCCGTCGGGCCGCAAGCTGACGGCATGTATCCGCTTTACGGGTCGCTCTCGATATCCTCCAAACCGGCACGATCTTGGGAAGCAGAAGATTCATCTCCCATCGCTAAAAAGTTCAAGGCCCCTCCGTCGAGGCGTGAAGCGGAAGGGACCCCAAATATCGACCCGCGAGGTGAAACTTTCGATGGGGAAAAGGCGTTGTTTCCATTTGCCACCCACTTATACCTCCGCCCTCGGATCAAATTCCCACGCACCGGCGACGCATCGGCCTCCGGTTTGTCTGACGCGTTCCCAGTCATGTCTGAGGATCCTTCGAATTCACTGTGCTTAGTACCGATCTCCGGACATTAACCAGGCAGATGAACGCATTGCATCGAGCGGTAATTTTGTACAAGATAGGGCTGATAAGGCCAATGCGTGACCGTCATAGATACCGCGTTCCGCATGTAACCCCCTAATTCTGCTCGCTAACAAAAAGGGCGGCCATACCCATGCCAGTCCCAATACACATTGAAGTGACGAAGACCTTTTGCTTGGTGTCTTTGGCAATGCTGAGGCCAGTTACAATCTGACGAGCGCCGGCTAGAACCCACGTCCAATGAGAATGTTGTCTAGGCCATGATAAGGACGACATCGGGCACGTACTGCAGCCGAGGGGGTGACCAATTGCAATTCCTCCACCCCACGGGTTGACCTTCTCGTGTGGTATTCCAATCTTGTCAATGGAGTACAGAGCTTGCGATGCAAAAGCCTCGTTGATCTACCGAAAGATAAGTGAGCCCAGCCTTCCCCAAGTTCCGCGATCGGCACGCACCTCATAGAAGTCCACGTCCTCCTTGGTGATTCCATGCTTCTCCAACAACTTTGGAATGGCGTAGGCAGGACCGACGCCCATGATTCTCGGAGGAACACCGACAACGGTAGCACCAACGAACTTTCCGAGGATGGGGAGACCTAACCTCTTAGCAGCCGAACGCCTCGCTAGAAGGACAGCGGCGGCACCATCGGAAACTTGAGAAGAGTTACCGGCATGGGAGAAACCGTCCTCGGCGAAGGACGGTTTCAGCTTGGACAACGACTGTGAGGTGACCCCGTCCCGGATGCCGTCATCCTTGTCAACGACAATCTCTGACTCCTTTTTCGTTTTGGGGTCGACGAAATTGACGGTGAGAGGGACTATCTCGCTCTCAAACTTGCCCTGTTTCTGTGCAATGGCAGCCTTGACAAAAGACTTGGCAGCAAACTCGTCCTGAACTTGACGAGTGATACCAAAGTCCTTGGAGACGTTCTCAGAGGTAATCCCCATGGGAAGGAGACATTCCTGGGCCTTGGGGAGGGTAAGGATCTTCTCCGAGATGGCCTCCGGTTGGGAAGTGGAATTGAAACCAAAGGTCATCGATTCGACACCGGCGCCTGATCACGGCGACGCTCAGAGTTTGCGAAGAGGATGGATGCAATTCATGCGACAAACTCACCGATTCCGATGTCAATCTGCCCAGATGCGATCTCGGCAGCAATCGTGTTTACGGCTTGGAGTCCAGAACTGCACTGCCTGTTGACGGTGCTGATGGGGACGGACTCGGGGATGCCAGCCGCGAGGGCGGCCATGCGAGCGGTGAGGGCACCTCCACCGGGTGGGAGAACATTTCCGACGGTAATGTCTTCGATGAGGGTGGGGTCGATACCGGCCTTCTTCCAGACGGCAGCCAAGATGCCAGAGAGGTATTCCTCGGGTCGAGTATCCTTGAAACCTCCTTTGTGGCCCTTGGTGATCGCCGAGCGAACGGCGGCGACGATGACGACGTCATTGTCGTTCTGGCTCAAAACGTGAGACTTTGCGCCCTTGGAAAAGAGATTTGAGGCAATGTTTGAGAGCGACATGGTATGATGGTGGAAGATGAAAAGAAAGGTGGCGATGAATAACCAAGCCCGAGCCAGCTTACAATGGGGAGGGGGCGATTCCACGTGATACTCAAGTCACCCGGCTACGTCGTCGACCCTGACTCCTGCCTTTTTCGGCACAGACGGCGCGTCGGTGGGCGCGGGGGTCGCTCGTGATACACGGATGGCGGCAAACGCATGCAGACGTTTTGTTTCAGCAGTAACACTCCAGGCGCCCTGTTCACATAACTCGGCTTTACTGCCCGGGATCACCAGGAGGCGGGTATGTGGTTCGTTCGGCCGGAGCTGACTCCAAAAAACAGGTGACACAATCCTTACCTTGGGGGACTGTACTGCTCGGTAACATCCGTTATTTCTATGTGAACAAGTGCATTTACTACTGATGCCTTCATGATCACTATCTTGGGCGGAGCAAAGACATTGCGGTCAACCGAAAGCCCCGGTCGGTTCATCGTCTTTAAAGGGGTCCGTCTGTGAGACACTCGTAAACCGAACAAGACATTTCTTCGGCCAGGTTCGAATGCCACCTGGGGCAGAATGTAACGCACTTGTAAATGATTTTTTGGGTTTCCTTCGAAAGCGTCAAAGAGTACAGAGGGCACAAACTTGGAATCGAGTGCGCTATTGGTCGTTCTGGAACACCCCTCTTCAACTATCCCTACGGTCTGTGGACTTTCTCTGTGAACGTTCGCAATCGTTTAAACTTCTTCCCTCCGGTATGCTCGGTTTTAACTCCATCGTTGCCACAATAGAAGAGTATGGGGTAACCTTGGACGTCCTCCGTATGACGAAGGGTGTTGTGTTCCCCGCAGTTTACCTCTGCAATGGTTAGTTGGTTTGAAGA
>QFEV01005869.1:0-10360 GCA_003316405.1 Thelephora aurantiotincta
GGGGTATATGAGGATAGGGCCGAGGAAGCTGCGGACGGGGGTTGGAATGAGGGGGGAGTGGCGTCTGGTAGTGTCGTGAATCGGATTCCGGTAGAGACTCCAGCGCTCCGTTCTGTGGCACTAAAATACACTTCGGCTCCAGCTGATATCCGTCCCTTCAAACCGCCCTCCATAGCCTCTTCTTCATCTACACGTTTCTGTCTAGAACCGGTCAATGCAGATTGCTGAGCCTTAGCGGCCTCCTCGGGTGACGGAGCGAGCTTCCCGAAATTATGAAGCAATCGTACCCCGAACATCCCGTCTTCTGCACTCCAGGTGTACTCCGTGCACGTTCTCCCGGTATCATGTTGAAGACTGAGCATGATGTTGCTCGTAGGGATGTTGACGCCTCGCGTCCGTTCTGCAGAGAGTGAATTGGACCGAGGGTCGGAGATGGCAGCCGCCAAAGCTTGGACACTTGGGCTCAGCCTCGTAGAGTATAGAGCGTCCACTCGGCCGGTTGGGATGTACAACCGACCGTAAAGCAGATAGTCTGGCAGGGGGGTGTACACCCCGTCAACACTTCCGATCAGGAAACCCACGACTGAGAACGCACATACGTACCTCTGGTGTCCACCCTCTCACCCGCCAACCACACCTCTTCTTGCTTCTCTGGTTGCCGCGGTTGGCTGTACACCTTGAACCGTTCCACCATATCCTTCAGTTGCACGTTGTGTGAGTTCTGGACATCGAGGTCACACGACGTGAAGATGTAGCCGATTGATCCGTGCAGCGATGGCAAGGCATCCATAGCATAGGTTGTTCGAAAAAGAGCATTTGGGGATTTAGAGATAGAGAAATGGAGACCCCGTGGGACCGTGAAATCGAGTAGGGCTGCGATACTTCAGCACACCGCCCGGACCGAGGTGTGAAGTTGACTGACCATGAGAAGCGCGAGTCAAGTTCGCGTACAAGTTGTCTTCGTTCCATCCTATCGCCTTATAGTAGCTCCGCAAGACGTAGGTCGCAAACGGATGCATGGAAATTTACAATACGTGGGGTGTGAGGAATATGGACAAAGGAGCGCTGGCCTTGGAATCTAACAAGTACAAACAACCATCGCCAAGGTAGCCGAGACTCTAGGATTCAAAGATCCTCCAGCCTACTAATCACATCCTGTATCGGCGGCCTCGCCGTCGGGTCTAACGCCCAACAGTCCCTCATCAGATTCCAGATTTTGTCGTTCGTGATGGTCTCTGGTCGTTTCGGTATCCCGCCAGCCGCAACCCTTACGATCACCGTGAACATCGGGTATTCGTGATATGGGACATGTCCGGTCAGTATTTCATACATGACCATCCCAAAGGACCATATGTCCGAGCGTGTACTGGCCACCCGTGGGTCAAAGGTCTCCGGAGCCATCCACCTGACGGGCTCTATGCCTCCCGGATTCTGCCTTTCGATTGTGTGTGTCACCGCCGTCGGACCTGAAACATCGTGGGCAGTCTGGGGAAACGTTAGTAAAAGGTTGTGTTTGGTATCACTGGTAACGGGTACCTTTGAAAGTCTGAAATCTTGCAGCAGCGGATTCCAATCTTTGTCGATGACAATGGATGCCTGCAAGTTTTAACCATGAGTACCGGTGCTACAAAATGGTGAAAACACCTACAGAATTAAGGTCTCCGTGGAATGTCGGGGGGTCCATGGTATGAACCAGGAGAAGAATTTGCGCGATTCCCTTGATCTGTACGTATGGTCAGCAAGCAACCTCGCCAACTAACGGGATTTGTTTACAGTCTTTAAGGGATTGAATTGCTCCCCGGATCCCAACACTTCGTGAAGGGTCCCGCGTTCGGGCTTTGCGTTCACGAGATATCTGAACTTGCACGTCAGATAGTGTCCGATCGGACGCTTGTGGAGACTCACGCAGCGCCTTCACGGGGTATGTAAAAGCCATACAATGGCAGTACCCGGGGCGGGGTGTTTTGCAAGCGACGCTGTTCTTGATCCTTCATCCACACCTTACTCCAGATATCGATCTCTCGCCTAAACCTCTGTTTGACGTCAGTTCAGCCAGGAGTCAAAGGACCAAAATAATCCACTCACTACCACCGCCTTCCCTTTAGGATCACCATAGGAAAGCTTCTTACACCAAACCTCCACACCCAGGTAGGTACCCGGGTACAGGTCATACATCCCACACTTGCCGACGACACGGTCAGATGTGATCTGCAGCTCGTTGTCCGAAAGCTTCGGATCCGGCAAGACAATCCCGAATTCTTTTTGGAGTTCCAGAATTTTTTTCTGGAGGGTGTCGAACCATTTCTTCTCATCCTTGTCCGTAGGGTCAATAGACCGGTATACCTATGTGTCGATTAGCAAGGACACCATACTTCCAAAAAGGCGAGAAGGTACCCGTTGCATGTCCTTCACCGCATTGTATCTTTCCTCGGCGTTTTGAGGGAAGCGTCCTTCCCGGCCCTCGATGATGATATGGATTTGTTTCATCATCTCTCCCGTGTCCCGCCGGACTTGGGCATGAAAAAATAGCTAAGAGAGCCTCGATCAGTCATTGCATATAACGGCGTCCTCCAGAGACCTGCCTGGAGCTTCTCAACAATGGCGTTAATCTCTGCCGTGGAGGAGGCAACGTCGCCGTCTATAGTACTGGTATGAATAAACCTCTTCCATCCATTTTTCCTTGCCCAGCGCTTCATGCGCTTCTCTATTCCGAGGATGACTCTGAGATTGCACGGTAGTCAAATCGAGCGGACCACCAAATGACATCGCTTCACTCACTCGTTGGCGTCGCGGATAGCCCCCTCCAGGTTCTTCGACGTCGACGGTCCACTCGATACCTCGGCATCGAGAAATTCAAGCAGACTCAGACATCGCTTCTGCAGACCTCCAATACTTTGTCTAAAATTCGCCGTGTAAGCTGTCTGAACAGCAAGAGATGTGTTCAGTCCACTCACTTCTGCTTCGGGATGTTATCGCATGTATCGATCAGAATCACGATGGCTTCTGCGAGGATTGGGATACCAGGGATTCCACAGAGGTTGCCAGCGAGCCTGACGCCGAGCTTTGCAAAAGAGGCGACGTCCATTTCCTGAAGCTAGGGAGTGTGGGTTAGAGGGGAACCCTGTGCGTGGCCAACCAGTTATGTATGGTGTGGACACGCTGCTTATCGGACCCCCATGCGAGCAATCTTGCCTCGAGGTAGCGGCAGTGCATCGGCGTCCTAGGACTGCGTATGGCCGACCAATCGGGATACAACCGGACTTGAGCTTGATCCCTTCATGCACACCGCCATGACTGACGGAATGGAGGACCCCAAGTCCAGTTCGCTCTTTGGGTCTATTCTCGAGCCTGGCTCTTCGTTTAACCCAGCGTTTCTGCTCGTCGTCGATGGTGCATTCGCCTCTCTGCTTGTCGTCCTCGTGGCCTTGGCAGTGCTTACTCGGGGAAATATTCACCTCGTATTCTTGACATTCATTGAACTGGCCCTCTGGGCAAGTGTAAAATGGTACGCGATATCTGGGTCTGATTCCCGAATGCAGAGTACTGATATCTCCTCAGGTTTGTCCACGAATGGAGTCAGGCGCAAAGCAATTACAGCACGACATCCGACGACTCGAAGTTAAAAAAAGATTGAAGGGCATCGCCCACAGATATGATTTCTGATGTGAGGAACACAGTTTTCACCTCCTTCCTCTGTCACCGGATTCGTACCACCTCTTCGTTCTTTTGGAGCTTTCCTGCGCGAGGCTAAACACTACGCCGCCTTAATGACCACCCAGCCCTCGCCATCTTATTAAATCACTCACGTTCTCTTTCTGTGGCATCTAGACCCTCCCTAAATGACTGTGTGGCGTCGTTTGAATGTCCGCCACCCGCATGACCTAGAGCCGCAAAATGTTGCGCCTGATCAATCACCTCAAGCAATCGCTGTCTAAAAGTCTAGAAAGGCAGCCGTCAGGTAGGGGGTCCGGTGCCGAGTCGTGGTTGCCCACCCTTGCGAGTAACGCGGACATTAAGTCCCCGTGTTCGTCGTCTAATCTGGGAAGTTTCCTGTCATCGCACCCCCATCCTGTGTAGTTGCAAGTGGTTTACATACAGTGACAAGAGCATCCTTCCGAATCCATACCATAGACCCCCGGCTCCAACCAATCCGGCAAGCCTAACGCTCGTTGGCTCTGCCTTGAGCGCGTTCTGGACTCGGGTATTGAAGGGCCCCGGTATTGTGAAATCTGCAAAGTCCCTGTCGATTCGTGAAGATTGATTGCTGAGCCTCTGTGCCCAGCATCCACATACGAGTAGATCAAGATGTAAGCCATCCACAACGGAATCTGAACTTTGCTCTCCCGTTTTATCTGCCCGGTGGCATCTTCAGCACTGCGACGCGACGACGAGACAATGAACGCGTACATCACGTTCCGAGCCACCGTCCAGGTGGCCCATGTCTGGGATGTCTTGCTTGAACTTGCATTGTATCTTCTGCACCACGCGCTTCAGGATCGACCAAGACCACCCAGTCTGCGATACGAGTACTCAACCTGGTTCTCAGCCAAGATTGCGTCGATAGAGTAGTAATCATCGTCCATGTTGAGCTCGCCGTGGGAACAGCGCACCTCCCGGAACGACCGACACTACCATGCTCTCCCACAATTTCCGAAGCGTCTCACGAGCCCTACTACGAAACGCTGCGTGTAGGAAACCTACGAACCTGCTCTCGCAGCATCGAAATTTCACCCAGACAAGAGCATGGAGAGCCTCGGAGGACATTAACACGTTCGCGGCCCGCTACCAGAACACTACTCTGTTCAAAAAACTCGCCGACAAACCTGCAGCTCTGGCTGCTCTGAACGACTTTGCCCAAATACTCAAAGACGAGGGTTCGCTGTGGTGTCATGGGTTTCGTATGTGGTGCATTGGATTGCTAACACCTGGTTTCCGCAATAGGCATCGACATCGCAAGCGGCCAGCCGCCTTCCAAGACGCAAATGTTTAAACTTGCCATGAGCTCAAAGTTCAGGGATGGCGCGAAGAAGGTTGTGGTCGAGTTGCAGAACGCCGGAGTCGACTTGTCGTCCAAGGTGCGTCACTGTGCTCTATCTCTTGTTCTCTTACCGCGACTTACCTCCCACTCCGCGTCCCCAGGAGGCTATGGAAGAATTGGTGGATATCTCTCGTTTGTCCAAGAAGTAGAAAATATCACACCTCTGCGCTTTTACGACTGTACTCTCTATCCTAATACTTGTTCCCTGTTCTGCTCTGGACCTTCGAGGACCTTCGATATGGCTTCGCCCCCGCCTGCCGTCGGGACCACGACTTCCTCTCCCGCACCTGAGATTCAAATCCCCCCCGTCAGGGTCTACTCCGTTGAATACCCCGGATATGTGCAACCGACTTCAGTTCCGGAGGCAATCAGAACACTCGGTGGTCAGCAGGCTCTCGAAAGGGCCTTCCGCAAGTCTAGCAAACCTGACGCTTTCCTCGAGCTCAGATACCGACCGGATAACCCCTTCGCGCATCCTATTGCTGGGGAAGTAGTTCAGACGAACAGCATTCTTCTCAAGATTGTAAAAAGGAGAAGAAAGCGTGTGGAAGGTGCTTCTACAGATAACCAAGATACTGATCCCGTTGGGGAATACATCGTCGAACCTGTTGGCTTGATCCCTGGTACCGCTCGCTTCCGTGGTGAGTTTCGTGTCCAGGTCTGGTTCCCCTGTCACCTTAGGGCCACGTCCAGGACTCGCCGATTATCAGTACAACCCTGACCCTGAAGACCCCGTCTCGAAACTCCGAATGGCAATGGAAGATCTTGACGGTCAGTACCGACACTCTGGGCTCCTTGTATCGAGTCTTTACCTCTTCCAGTCGATTCAATTCGCAAGTTCGTCATTCCAGAGGAAAAGGAAGATTACACCGCTCCTCGGGACCCAAATGCCATGGTGATCGATCCGGAGTTATCTGGAGAACCCTCCACCGCAGCGGTGGAGATGAAGAGTACCATGCGGACCTTCCCTCCGCCTCTATTCAGTAGGATAAGCATACCTCAACAATACAAGTGGGTTCATCCGTCATTCTCTACCAAGGTACCGGAGTGTTAAGTTTCCCTCAAGTTTCAAGGCAAATCCAAACTCGCGTGTCGTGACGGTCGTCGATGAAGCGACGGGCGTGGAGAAGAAACGTTACGTCAACAAGGACAGGTGGAAGGGTTATGGTCCTGTCACCGCGATGTACTCAGACCCTGGGGTAGGTCCGGCATATAGCAATGTGCAAATCTTTTCGTGGTCTTGAGACGGCATAGGTTCCCACAGAACCAACCGATGTGGTTGCTCAGATGAAAAACTCCATCAACAGCAATATCCAAAAAGCGCTCTCGGAGGTAAGGGATAGCGTCCGATGCGTTACCCAGGGAATTCTGAAGTTGCTTCTTAGAAATTCGCTCAACGTCCCGTCTGGACACGAACCGCGATTCTAAATCAGTTCACTCCCGCAGAAGCAAGGGTGATACATAAGTAAGTTATCCTGCTTCCCCCTCCGTTCACGAGACTGAATCTACCGCTACAGCTCAAAGATTCACCTCCCGCTTGTTGCTTACGTCTTCCAAGATGGCCCTTGGAGGGACACCTTTGTCAGATTCGGGTATGACCCTCGGAAAAATGTCAACGCACGCATGTGAGTGTTGATTGTGCACTCCGCCCGACCAGGCCTTTATCACTCACGAGACGCATAGCTACCAACGTCTGTATTTCCGAAACGCGAACCATCCCATTGTGCGTCCTTCGGTCACGGAGAGAAGACAAGACGTCCGGTACTCCACCGAAGGGGGAGAGGACAAAAAGTGACTCGAGAGCTCCCGAGCATCTTTCGAAATCATACTGATGTTGGAGTTTACAGATTTTCGCATATTTTTGATGGGATTCGACTCAACACTGAGACCGGAGCGTTCCAGCTGTGTGACATCCACGACGAGATGCTGAAGCAGATGATCGAGAGCGCGAACGAAGAGGATCTCAGAGATGAGTGCGACGTATGTGGACTTTTCCTGTTATTGCCCAGTTCCATGCTTCACACCCCGTTGTTCAAGGCCACAGATGGGTGGTATACCTCTCAAGCGATAGAAAAGATCAAAATCATCCTTCGCCACAAGTTCTTTCAGCTTCTTCAAGGTCACGTTGCGACGGAGGAAGAGTGCGAAGCTCTACTCAACGAGCCTCTCTCGAAAGCGACGATGAAATCTAGACCTCCGAAGCTAAGGGTGGGAAAACACAATATGGCAAAAGGGGCCATGCCTCCGGAGGATCTAGCAGTATGCGTGGGACTACGTGGGCTTTTTTTGTTGGTGGCTGACTTGATTTTTCAGGCAGTGAGACTCCATGCCCAACTTCAGAAGAACATGCAAAAGCGCACGTAAATTCATAGGTCCTAGAACGTTGTATTTACCAGACGCACCATATCCAATACAAGCGGTGATGCACCCCCTGATGACATACAGGCCTTACTACCAATATGCGAGTGCTCGTTTCTTCAGAGCCGCGCTCTGAGAACCACCGATCACAAGAACGAGCATTCATTGTATTTGGTGTTACGCCGAAGGGAACGCGACGTTTCTCCTCGAGGAAGCAACCAAGACCAGGTGGTGGAGGTTTTACTTCGAAGGGGCCCCGCACATTGATCTACCACAGTATGGATAACCAATTCTTGTCGTCAGGATATCATCAAACCCTCAGCATAGCCGGGACGGTCTTGGCCAAACAGCGGGTCGCAAACGGAAACCGAAATCAGATGAAGTGTTTGTGGTATTACACTGTTTTTTGCTTGCATATCGATGAAAGGGAAACCCCATGTTCTGGGTCACATGCATGTCGTCGGCATACGTTGGTGGATGTACAAGAGAGAGGAAGAAAACAATGGCCAGATCACGAAGCCGCCTTCCTCTCTAGCAGTGCTTTTCTCTATAAACGAGATCGCGAGATAGACAGGAGTCAGCGTCCCTAAACCACGATGATGCATGGAAGAACGGCCACGTACCGATCCCTCGAGAGCGAATTTGGCGTTACGCCTAAACTTGGGGTCAACCTGAGAAAGTACCATCTCCGTAAATACGCGGGTTCCTGAAGCATTTTGCCCGACATCGACGTACTCCCTTCAAGGATACTTTCCGGTGGCTCTTTGGCTTTTTGATGCCGTTCCTGTGAGCCTTGCGGCTCTGGTTGTGATTTGTGTGGCTAACGAGAAATATCCGACATGAGAATCGCGCCTCTATCATGCAGTACGGCAACGGTGCGCACTTCTTGGATTTGGCCATGTCGAATCAAGGAGGGGAGGGTCCAGTACTGGGGCGGGTGCGGGTGCCGGGTTGTGTTTGGTATTACAGCCCAAATTTGGAATGTACTTTACAGTTGATCGGAAGTTACCGTGCTAATCGGCACCCCTCGGCAAATGCTTCCCACATTTACTCCGTCGGGTCACGTGAAGATCGAGACCACACTAACACTCTCGTTGGGACAACATAGAATAACACATAGCCTACGTGACGTGCCCCGGGGAACGTCAAGCAAAGAATCCCTTTCGGTCAGCCTTCCTCTGGAACCGTAATTTCAGTCTTCGCCATCGAGAGGTACTCGAGGTTGATACTCACCATCCGGGCACCATGACTCAGTGCAAGATATAACAGAAAAAGCCTTCGACATTTGTCGTCGTCGTTGAAGGGATACCTTGAAGGAATGAGTCCCCTGATGGAGTTGGGGGACGTGAAACATGACTTACTTCGCCCCGAGTCTGTACGCGGCAGCGAATCCAGAGATGACGGCGATCTCGTGCATATCTGTCATCGAAACGGGTCAAAGGAAAGCCACCTATTCCTCAGGCGAACATACTGAGAATGGTCCACGCTCCGGCGAAGCTGGTGTGGTGCTGGGCTGTTTTCAACACAAGCGGGGGAGTCACTTCTGAAGGTGTACCTTGCCGTTAATCAACATCATCCAAGGGACGGTTGCACCGTAGTGTTGCCACCGATGGCTTTGCTGCTTCCACCATTTACGCATGATAATCTTGTCTGGGTTGATTTCGTCCTTGCTCCATAGATCACTGCTGCCGTCCTTGTCGAGGAAGATCGTCTGGAAGACGTGCTTGCCCAAAGGCGGCATGTCGGGGCTTGCGGGTTTACCCGCGGCTCCATGGGTCACTGGACCACGAGGTGGTATTCCTTTGAACTACTGAAGTTAGCAGCAAGCATACCACAGCAGACGTTGTCCCCAACTTACTTGCGGTTGGTAATTGGTTAGGTCGAAGCTCATTTCGATCTTCCGTTTGTTGTTGGGATAACTCCGAATGTAGTACAACGGGTGAAAGCCTTCCTTGGCCTTCCTGAACTGCTCTTGTGCATGGGGATCGTCGTCACGACTCTTAGAGGGTAGCTCGTCGGAGTATTGAGTTTGATAATACTGGACTAATCGTCAGCATCGATGCTCGGAGTACTCACAAAGTCCTCCGCAGACCTTCTGCATATAGTCGAGGTCATTATGAGTGATGGTAACATCCCATAAGTACTGCATGCGTAGCTCAGAATGACAACACGTGGCCCATCCTGTAAACACACCTTGACGTTACCGAGGATCTTCTTTTCCATCCAAGACGCATCTTCTCCGAGAATCCGCAAAGCAGCATCAGCATCCGTGGCAACAATAATCTCATCAAATTCATCGCGGGCCTCTTGACCTGGATCGACGACTTCCTGGTCATTGTCCGTGCCTTTCGTAGGTCGACTCCAAAGTCCAACCTTGCCCCTACGCTCGACCCTGGTGACCTCCGTGTCAAGACTGATTTTGACGTTACCCGTCTTCTCTAGCTCTTGTTTCCACACGTCGTAGAGGGATGAAAGCTTCGGGAACGCTCTCATCTCAGGGACAGAGGCCAAGAAAGAACTGGAGGAGTACTCGAACTGATGTGGTATTTGGGTAAGGAAATTGAGTGACGTATAGGAGCCCTCACAAGTCGCATGTTGGGGTCCGTGAAAACGCGCTCGAGAATCACTGTGGAAATATAAGGAGTCTGGTTGCCGGTTCCGAAAAATAAGGCAACGAGAGGGTACACGATCACCTCCCCAAAATCCTTGATCGTGGACGTCCATAAGTACTCTGGCGGAATCAGACTCATCCTCGAGCCCACCTTGGAGAAACCGAACATCCTTAACATGACGGTGACCGAGATCAAGGCAAAGAAGGGTTCAAGCGCTTTGATAACCCTCAGAACATTTCCGAACTTCTTGATATCGGGGCGAAACCTGCGAACGATCACGTCAGACCTTGTCCAAGACGGAGATATCCAGAGAAACGGGGTGTTGCCTTTCGATGACTTGGCTTGGAAAAAC
>QFEV01005875.1:5513-16773 GCA_003316405.1 Thelephora aurantiotincta
ACAAGTCACGTTTCGTGGGTATTGTAGGTTCACCGTATGATTTGTTGACCGTATCGACGCAATCGCCTGAGATTGTAGACCCCACGTAGGAGAGAAAACTCGGATGTACCTTGTAGTTCAAGAAAATAAAACCTTGAGAGAAACTCATGGGATGCTCCTTTGATATCCTCCACTCTCGGATCTTGGGGGCCAGGGGAAAACAGAGTAGAGAGCCCAGGCGAACGTCCGAGTTATTTGGTTGTGTTTGGCAACGGCCCCGTCAGGCCACCTAAATATTGAATATTGAAATGAGACTGAAGAGCTGAGGGGACTCCACGGTCGTCCAACGAAGTCTTAAATACAAAAAAAAAAAAGATCTTCGGTGTGCAACTACGACGGATCTGCATACGCTAGCGGACGTTGCTAGAAAAATGGAGTATTTACAGTTCAACTCCCCGTCACTGTGTTCATTTTCGATGCCCTCTTCACACTCTAGATCCTCACCACAAAACGTGTCTTCGTTGTCACTTTCGCCTGCTCCCTCAGCGCCACTCTCCTCCCCGTGATCCCCATCAGGCCGGTTATCCGAACCTTCCTCAGGCTCATCCCTTTGTCGGCATCACCTTGCGACAGCCGGTTCCCCGCATCACTGTGCCTCGAGGAACGGGGATATGCGATCATCGTTGGGCGGTCCTCGAGCGGGACTGGAAGTCCCGGCGAAGAGAGGAGCGATCGCGTCCTCCCGCAGAGATCATATTTATAATCGACAGCCTTATGGACAACACTTGGACAACATAGTAGATATCATGCACTAAAGTTCGACAAGTGGTACGCTTCTAGGATAGTAATCGTATGACCTAGTGTTACAGACAGTCACCCCGTATGACAGAAGAATAAGAAAGCCTTGGGCACTCCTTTTCACTCACCCTTACGCGCGGCCGGTGCGTGACGAGTTTTGGAAACTGGCCGGTCTTGCCTGCGGTATCTACAGGATTCGCGATGGGTACCTTCAGGAGCATTTGGACCAGTTCATCTGTACGAGGACCGGAACCCCGTGCCAGAGAAAATCAGCTTCTTTACATCCGAAATCTAGATGGAATTGAAGAATAAAGATGCAGAGGTGAAGCGACGGGAGAGGGTGAGACCCAGAAGAGACACCCCTATCATTCATGAAAACCACCCAAAGCACGCATCCCGTCGACCACCCTCCGATACTCTCGCAGCAACTCCCTGACCTCCGAAAGCCGAAGATCTTCCTCGCTGCACTCCAAGAACCGTTGAACGGGAGGTGCGATCCGCACAGGAGCCGGAGAAGGAGCTCTTGACGACAACGGGCTCTCGTTCCCATTCCTCGGCACGGTGGGGGCCAGAGGGTTCTTCGCCATGTTCGGTGAAAGTGACTGCAGAGAAAAATCAGAATCAGCAGACTAATAGTGAGGTTGGCAGACGAGATGATAATCACCCTGATGTCCAAACTTGACTTGGGATCGAGGGTATGAGATAACCTCTGCAAGCCCGGGACATTCGCCAACCTATCAGCGATGCTCTTCCGTCCGGTAGTCGCCTTTTTCCTCCTCCTCTTCCGCTGACTCATCATACTCTCAAAGCTCTTGATGCTCCTCGTGTCGTGTTCCTCATCTTCTTCCTCTTCTTCTTCTGCCTCACTTTCCGCCTCACTCTCTCCAGAAGACTCGTGGATCTCGTCTCTAGTTCCAACAGCCTTTGAGTGTCTAGACGCCCTTGAGTCTGGTCTAGAGACGTCCATCATTTGTTGTCCACTCTCGTCCGCCGTTGTGTTGGATTGGTTTGACCTCTGCCGGGCGATGGGAAGGGAGGCAGCAAGGGAAGCAATGGAGAAACCAGTCTCCCTTTTCAACAAAGTAAAACCGGGTTTCGGTTCCTGAATAACGACCTCTGGCGTCTGCGGCGCATTCTGTCCATGTTGACTGCCGGGTAACAGAGCCCGCAAGACACCAAACGAAGAGTCGACGACGCCTGACAAGACCTTGTTCGCGGATCCTGCGATTGCATCCACCTGCTGTTCGACCCGACCCCGGAGCCGCGCCGTCGTGCCCGATTTAAGGTCTGTCGCGGTTGGTATTGGTAAGGTCCCTTCCACGCTCTCCACGCTCGCGCTCCTGCTCCTCGCCACTGGTAGGGGTGTCAAGTTCGACGTATTTACTCCCTCCGCTTGGAGACCGAGAGCGGCGAGGTCGACGTTTTCGAGGAACTCCGCAACAGCGAGGAGATTAATTAAACAGTAACTCTCTTCCCCTCCGAATGATTCATTTCTGAATCGCTGGATGTATAGAAGGTGGGAGAGAAGATGGGGAGGGTTCGATTTGACGACAGAATAGATCATTAGCGGAAGGATTACATCCCCAGAGACAGGAGTAGGTTTGGAGGGCTTGGGTTCATCGGAAGGATGGAGGCCGTCCAATGGTGATGCTCGTTGCTTCTCCGGGTTCGGTGTGGGAAGAGCTGACGTTGAATTGCTATCGTTACTTCCGTTCGTCGTTGGAGTCTTGGATTCGGTCGGCACCTGTGACAGTGGCTCTAACTCCTTGATTTGGAGTGTTAGCGGCGATGGCGCAGGACTCTTTGAGCAGCCGATAGATAGGCCGTCTCCTTCGATCTCAACTTTTAATCCAACAGGGGGAAGTTTGGACAATTCCTCTGGAAAACTGCGCGTCGAAACCTGGTAACAAGATGGAAATATATATACATACCCACAATAACTTTGTGAGCTTTGACCAACAACGCAGACTTCTCGGCAGGTTTTCGGGAGCTGTGAGAGTCAAGCTGAGTGAGAGCTACACGGCAATGAATACACGTTCTGCAACTGATTTCTAGAATAGCTTACTGTCTCCGCACGCCTTTATCACATCTCCCATCTCATCCGTGGCGCTTGGATCTATCTCCACACCGAGGTTCTCCAGGCTCAGATCAAGCAAGTTGAGAGCTGCTATCCTGGAAGCCAGCGCCTCGTCATGCGACAGATCATCTGAGTTCGAAGGAGTGAATAATCTAAACTTAGAACTCTGAGGAAATCTCGAAAAGAACTCTGGTTTTGCGAGACTCACCGATCGTAGAAGAGATCGCAAATGGTTCCTTCGACACACTCCATCACCTGACGGACCTTTTCCTCTTCAGTCCGTTCTGCGACTGTGGGACTCGCCCGTGCCTTTTCTTTCTCGCTTTCGCTGAGTTCTTCTTCTGTATTGGTAACGCTGACGAGCGAGGCACGGTCAGCACCAAATCCAGAGGTCTGGGAGCGGACGCGCCGCTTCAGCTTGGACATGCGCCGAAGTTTCTTCGCAACCGCGTCAGCGATCTCGTTGTAAAACCCCTGAACCGTTCTGGAGACCTCATCTGTTTCGAAAGCGAACTCGTTCACAACGTAGATCTCTCCCGAGGTCCTCGAGGCCTTAGTCTTGATGAACGGGAAGAAAGTCTTCTCTAACCACTCAATGACCATGTTGACGAGCCAGGTTGATAGCCCACTGTTCTTATTATCGGACAGCGAATTCTTCACCTCCTCCCGCAATTCCTTACAGACCGCCTTGGCAACGATAGGAAACTGTATTCTCTTGTCGATCGCGTAGACTTGAATCTCGACCGCGTGGTCGGTGGCTTCGTCTGGGAGTGTAGAAATTGATGTCGTAGGGGAATCAGCCGGGGCAGTGGAATTCGAGGTAGAGATGCTAGTCGTTGACTTAGTACCGAAGAGTGAGGCGAATGGATTGCCAAGTCGAGATTGGATCGGGGTAGTTGGCTGCACAGGCGGCTTGGTAACGGTGCCCGGACGAGGAGGCAGAGGAGGCTTGGGGGTCAACGAAGGACGAGGAGGCAACGGAAGGTGGGAGACCCCAAAATCGGCGTGGATGAGCGTGAAAGTAGGATAAGCACGGGTTGTAGCAGGGAGGGAGGGGAGTGAGGCAAGGCCAGTCGGTCGTGTAGCTGGGATCAGTAGCTTCTCGTACACTTTGGATGATGAGTGTATACTTGAGCGAAACACGAGTTGGTCACCGTATAGAGTCGCGCGTAGTCCAGAAAGGGTAACAAAGGGTGAGGCGGAGTCCGCGGCAGATGGCATATTATCACAGAACACGACATGAGACTTGATGAACTCTGCGGTAACGACCTCAGCATTCGGTTCGCGGGGCAGAAGAAGTGTGGCCTGTGAGGGAAAGAAGGAAAGATGAACGCAAGTCCCAGCAAGATATCAAGGTTACTCACCTTGTCTGTGGAGAGGGCATGCCAAATCTCGTTCCACTCTGGGCTGTGGTCGGTCTCGTGGACAAGCTTTTCCAGCATAGCCCATCCGGCGCTGGAGCCGTCCAACCCAATGTTTTGAGCAGCAGCCTTGAGGTTCATGACTTGGAGTTTACTGGTGGCATCGCCGTGGTGTGGTTGCGTGGAGACTGAAAGAGGTGAGTGGTTGGTTGTCCCCGTGGTTGCGATGCTGGAAACGCGGTGTTTGGATATGTATGGCACATAGCGGGTGGTGGTGGGGTACTGGCTGTTGTTGGCTTCTAGTGGGGAGGTGGTTGCGGGGGAGAGATTCGAGGCTGGCGAAGGGGATAAGAGGGGGTGGGTGGTGAGAGGTTCGCGCAGACTCGGACTCGGTGAAGCAGAACGCTGGATGTGTTGTCCATGAGAGCGACCAATGCTTGTCGCAGGAAACAGAGAGTCTCGACTGCTACCGGACATTGTGGAAGGCGGTCACGAGGTGATTTATTCCTCCGTTTCGCCTGATCTCCGCAGCTCCCAGTTCGGCCAGCCGTCAAAAGAGCTTTGCCTTGGACGAGCACTCACGACGCTAAGTCAATTCCACAGAAGTCGCTCTGGCCCACGGATATTGCGTCCCAAGTCGGTTGCAGGGGTGATGTGAGCGCACTGTGCGAGCGGAATTGACAGTGTGCCGATCGACGCTCCTTCTCTCGATTGACCACCAATCCTCCCGCCCGCGGCTTAATTTTCTGGAAATTAAACCTCATTTCACAAATGCGGCTGTCTGTAAGAGCTGGTCCATTTCTGTCCGGGTTTCCAGCAATATTTCGTTCGAAACTTTCCCGAGACACGACACGCAGGTTTCGGCATCTACCGGTGGCAATTGGCGCGAAAGTTTCCTAAGATCGATTTTGGCTCGCCCTCGCCTCCGCGATAACCAGTCTACCCATCGGTCCACTCTCACTCCGTAGAAGACATCGATATGCCCCCCCAGTCGGCATCAAAACAGAAGCGTCTTGCAGAAAAGGCCGCCAAGCAGGCCGCAAAACAGAAGGTCCCTCCTTCATCCACCACAACTTCAACTCCAACGGGATCTGTCTACGGAAGCTCGGTGACTACACCTATGACGGGCGTGTCTGCTGCCGGCAGCACAGAAGATCTCAATGCCATGGAGAAACTCAAGCTTGCGACAGAAAGGTGAACATGTTCTTATCGCATATCCAACTCGCCCTTGACGCGTTGTTCAAGGAGCGCTGCTGGTGTCTTAGTCTCTGACGTCCAAGGTCGAGACATCAAGATGGATCAATACACGCTCTCCTTCCATGGTCGACTTTTGATCGAAGGAGCCGAGGTTTCTCTCAACTACGGACAACGGTATGGTCTTCTTGGGGATAACGGTTCCGGAAAGGTACTCTACTCGTTAGACTAGTACACCCCTCCATCTAACTTGATTCTATCAGTCCACGTTCTTGCAATCGATTGCCGAACGAGACATCCGAATACCCAACCATATCGATATTTACCTCGTTCGTGGCGAAGCAGAACCCTCTGACACCAACGCTGTAGATTTCATCATCGCTTCAGCCAGGGAAAAGGTCGCCAAGCTCGAACAGCGTATCGAGGACCTCTCCATCGAGGGCGATGAAGATGCTCTTAATGCCGCTTATGAGGAGTTGGAGGAGTTGGATCCCAGCACTTTCGAGGCCAAGGCTGGAAGTATCCTTCATGGTCTTGGGTTCGACCAGAAGATGATGCAGAAGCCCACAAAGGACATGAGTGGTGGTTGGCGTATGCGTGTCGCTCTCGCGAGGGCCCTTTTCATAAAACCCCACCTGCTTCTCCTCGACGAACCCACAAATCATCTAGATCTCGAGGCCGTCGTTTGGTTAGAAGCCTACTTGTCAACATACAATCACATCCTTGTCGTCACCTCGCACTCCCAAGATTTCATGGATACCATCTGCACAAACATCATGGATCTGACGTCGAAGAAGAAGCTCGTGTACTATGGGGGTAATTATTCAACCTACGTCCGAACCAAGGCGGAGAATGAGGTCAACCAGATGAAGGCCTACCATAAGCAACAGGAAGAAATTGCCCACATTAAGAAGTACGGCCCTGTCTGATCCTGACGGAAACCTCTTCTGAAGTCATCTAGATTTATCGCCTCTGCTGGTACATACGCCAACCTCGTAAAGCAGGCCAAATCTAAGCAGAAGATTATCGATAAGATGGAAGCTGCTGGCCTGGTTGAGAAGGTCGAGATGGTCAAGACGCTCCGTTTCAACTTTGATGATGTCGGAAAACTTCCTCCACCGATTCTCGCATTCAGCGATGTGGCCTTTTCTTACTCAGGAAAGCCCGAAGATTACCTGTACAAGGGATTATCTTTCGGTATTGAGTGAGTCGTCTCGCTCACTCAGTTGGTAATTGCGGGGATGACCGATAAAACCTAGTATGGACTCCCGCATTGCAATTGTCGGACAGAATGGTACTGGCAAATCTACGCTGCTCAATCTGATCATGGGAGCCCTTCAACCGGCGGAGGGAACCATATCACGGCATGTCAACTTGAAGCTCGCTAAATACTCGCAGCACTCAGCAGATCAGCTCCCCTACGACAAGGCACCTCTAGAACATATCCAGTCGCTGTACCGTGATAAGTACCCCGAAAAGGACCTTCAAGCGTGGCGAGGCCAGCTCGGGCGGTTCGGTCTGTCAGGAACGCATCAGATATCACCGATCTACCAGTTGTCTGATGGTCTGCGGAATCGGTATGTTTATCCTACCGCTTCTAATAACTTCAATACTCACTGATCATCCAGCGTTGTGTTCTCCCAATTGGCCATGGAACATCCCCATATTCTCCTTCTTGGTAAGTTCGTTAGAACCAAAATTTGTAGAATGTCATCCATTGACACTCATTCGCCCGCAGATGAGCCGACGAACCACTTGGATATGAATTCTATCGATGCCCTCGCAAGAGCAATCAAGGAGTACGAGGGTGGTGTCGTCATCGTATCCCACGATTTCCGTATGCTTCGCTATTCGTTGCATGGAGCTCTCACGCTCAACAAGCTTTTCCAGGTTTGATCTCTCAAGTCGCTAACGAGTTGTGGGAAGTGAAGAACCGCAAGATTCGCAACTTGACCAAGGAGGATATCAGTATTGTTGACTATAAAAAGATGCTCATCCAGAAGAGTACGTTGTCGTTGTCCACCTCGCATCGGCACACCTACCAACCAACTGACAAACGCAGGTTTCGCTGCACTGGAGAAAGCGAAACTGTTCAGCAAGACCGCCACGAAAGGCAAGACGTAAACGTCTGTGGGGATCACACATCCATAGATTCAACTTTTCATGTCTGCTGGACGGTCGTTATGCCCCCCACATGTTCAGATTTCATTACTATAGATTAGATTGTTTCAATGCATCAGTGCACGAATCTTACACCGAGGATATCGACCTTCGAGGGGCATGCAACGTTCGCATACCCGCCCTCCCGAACCTTCATAATCCCGATCGGTGGGTGTGAAGAAGGGGGTAATCAGATATCCTCTTGGAGCTCCCTCATGAGCTCTTCGTCACTCAAGATGAAATCCTGCATTCCAATAGTGAGAACTTCCAAGAAACGACAAAGAGGGACTCAAGGTGAGGCCTACCGCTGGGTCGATATCCGTCATTAGATCCATCATTATGTCCTGCTCCGTCCTGTAGGTTTCCTTGAGTCTGACCCAGTCCCTCTCCGGCTTTTCCGGAAGCGCAGATCCGGCGACAGCCAGAGCGTCCGCCCCATCGTTCCCGACATCTCCCGAATGACCCTTGACATACTCAAGCATGACCGGCTGACCGGACCGCTGACGGGTTTCAAGGAGGGCGAGGATGTAATCGATGAGTTCTTTATTGAGGACTGGTTTCCCTCCCGCGGTCTTCCAACCTTTCTTGCGCCAATTGAACGACCAATCGGTCAGTGCTGCGTTGGTGTATACGTGGTTAGGATTTGGTGAAGGCGAGAGGCGAGAAAGGGAGAGGGTCCCCGCACCTTTTTGGGAATATTGTGAGTCCGTGCGAATGACGAGGGTGTTGGAACTTGGTGGAACCGTCTCCAAAACGCGCGCTATGGCCTGCAGATCACGTCGGCCTACGCACTACGTCGAAATCATGAAGGTGGCTGAAGACGTACGATTAATTCTGCTCTGTTGTTTGTCTGGGGACCGGGGCATCTCTCGGATAGATTCCTGATGGGCGGACCTAATCAGCTTCGTCGAGGTGGGGAAGAAGGGAAACAATGGCGTACCTCGGATCGTCTGGTCCCCACCACACCCCAATACCAGCCGTAGCGCCGCGAGCCCCGTTCCCCTTACACGCACCATCCGAATACACGATATCAATGGCGGTGTTCTTGGGAGCGGCAATCCTCGGCGGTTGGCTTGGCCCTGGCGGGGGGGTTGTCGCGGCCCCAGATGTGGACGGAGGTAGTGGTTTCGAAGTCGACATCGGAGGGGGTTTCGATGGCACGTGAGTGGCCTCGCTGCCGCCCGAGCTCGTGGAGACAACACTGGGAGGCGGTCCACTAGATGTAGTGGACCTTGTGGATGTGGAGGTCGTAGGTTGTGGGTTTCGAGGGTGTTGGGGAAGGTTAGATCTGTACCACTGCTCCGCTTCTGTTTGGGTCTTGAACTTTTTGAATTTGGCTCCAGGGAATCCTTGGACATACGTCTCGACCTCATCCCTGCACACCGATCAGCAACTGTCCCAAAAAAACAGTTCGTTCCGCGTCGTGATCGCCAGGTAGATACCAGACGATCGCGAGTCAAACACGACACGAACAACTATTGGGAACGCACCAGGTCGTAAACACACCGATCTCACGGCCCTTGCACACGGCGTAGAAACCTGTAGCTACCCTAGACATCGCGAAGGGACCTTGTTCTAGCCAAGAACTATGTTGAGCGACGCTTAACGCGACACGAGTCGCTTTGAATGCCTTCAGAGTTGTGACGAACCGATTAAACGTTCAATCACGCAAAAGTTTATGAGTGTCACGTGTTCGGAGTTTCGCTCCCGGAACACCAGCCGGGACGAAATCGGATTCTCTACAGTGATACAAACATATGGAAAGAACACAGCATACGGAGAAGAAAAAAAACAATTGAAGGATATAGCAGAAATTATTGACAAATTGTAGAACTGAAGAAAGGCTAGACGAATCGTCGCTTCCGTTCCGGATCCTTCTTGTCAAGTCGTGCTGTCCACGCGATCGGAGTGACTTTTCCATTCGCCCTGGGACCGGAGAAGGTCCGAACGTTCACTTTGAATCTGCGGTCCTGGAGAAGGTCGACGAGGAGACGAGTCTCGGATGATTCCAGCCCGCCGTTCCAAATCCGTCGGATGTCGAGTCTCTTGAGTGACCCCAAGTGCCGTGCTTCCGCGAGCGTTATGATGCCTTGGAAAACCCCTTGGCTGACGTCGGTCAGACGGATCTCCTCGATATCTGGCGCTCTGCTCAGAAGCGCAAAAATCGCGTCGGCGTTTGATTTTGCCCAGGATATCGACAGACTCTTCAATCCACGCGTAGAAATACACCCTTTTGAGGGATCCATCCCTCGGGGGTTCTCCAATTCGAGCTTCGCCATGAGTTCAAAGATCGGGGACGAATCTTGGGCGTAAGTGAGTAGTCCCGTATCTTCGTCGTCACTGACGCCAAATCCGGACGTCCTGTCTGTCAGGGAGAGCGTTTCAAGTGTCTCGGATATTCGGAGCATCACGAGGAAGTAACAGATGGGTTCGATGCGCTTCCATCCAACAACGAGGTGCTTCAGTGCCGGTAGATTTATGAGGGAGAACTGAGCCGGGTCAGGCGTTGTATTAACTGGAATGGGGGAGTACCCAGAGAGGTTCAGAGTATCCAGCCTGGGAGATGCGTTGAGAAGCGCGATGAACTGTTCGTAAGTTGGACCGGCCAGCCAGTGTTGGTTCCCTATCACCAGTTTGCGCAGATCCCGAAAGGAAGAAACGGTTGATGTCCAATCCAAGTATACACCAAAGAGGGATACCTCTTGGAGTTTCGGCGCGCTTGTCCCGTCACCCCCGAACAGAGTGGGGACTTCGATAAAGCTGAGGGGGACGGAGTGGACGTAGTCTCCCCACCATCTCTCGTTACACCTTTCGAGGGAGATTGACTCTAGCTCGGGGAGGTTGGGGGTTACCCATCCACGCAGGAACTCGTTGATAGGACCCAGTATGTTTGACTTTATGGAGATGGTCCTCCAGCGGTGCTCAGAACCCTGAAGCACCGTAATCATGCTCTGGAGCGCAGGGGGCTTTTCCCAGGGATGCGGGTCACCCTCCCAGAAGTCGTCCCAAATTGGGTTGCGGAGGTCTATATCGATGTCGAGAGTTTTCTGTAGGGAGGCCCCGAGCCGCTTCCGTGCCGTGGAAAGTTGGTTCGGGGAGGGGGGATAGACCAAAATGACTTTGGTCCACAGATCTGGTGTTGCGTCGGCGATCCAGTTCCAATCTCTGCTCACGAGGGAGAGTGTCTTGGCTCCATGAGAACGCGCCTCCTCCGACGAAAGCACCGAGAACCTGAAGAATTCCATTACGATCTCTGGAGGAACCTTGGCGATGGGGCCAGGACGAGGCAAGGAGTCGTGCTGGGTGTCCATAGGAGATTGACCAACTCGGTTGCTGGGAGCTAGATCTCCAAGACAAGCCGATATGATGTACTATGGGGTGGGCCTAGTTCGGATGGTGTTGAGATTGGGGGGTTCGGGGCGTTGGTTGGACCAGGTGTGTCTTTGAGGGCTTATAAACGAGTCCATTACCGCTGATTGGTGAGGTCTGTGAGAGGAATGGCAAGCCTAGCCATGGCTTGATACAACTACACCATGCGGCCGTCCCGGTGCTGGGCCGTGGGTAGCAGACACAATGGCTGGGGCCCATCATGACCAGATGTGGTCCGTGGGTTTGCGCGATTGAAGCCAAGTGCAGACCGCTCGTGTGTCAGCCGTTGCTTGATTAGCAGGATCGCGAGTGCCTGCTGGGT
>QFEV01005876.1:7505-17743 GCA_003316405.1 Thelephora aurantiotincta
CCTGGTGGTCATATCTCTTCGGTTCTATCCTCCACGACGGCCACAATCAACACCCAGTACCCTCTCCCGAACAAACAAATCGACTCGCCGTCCTCCTCGCCCACGAACTCTCACATCTCGTCCTCTCGCACCACCTCGAATCGCTGACCTCCAGCTCGATCGTTCTTCCGGGGCTCCTCTCGATTCTCACGGACCTCGTGCGCACGCTGATGTTCCCAGCCACGATGCTCCTTGGGCCCTTTGTCAACGATGCCGTGGCCAACATGGGCAAGATTGGGTCTGGCGAGGCCACGAAGATTTCGGTCCTCTGCGCGACCAGGGTACAAGAACTTGAGGCCGACGTGGTGTCGACGAGGATTCTCGCGTACGCAGGCTTCGATCCTCATTCCACCATCAAGTTTTGGGAGAGCAGGGCACCCGCCGCTCACGGTGACACCTCTGAATGTGCGACTTGGAAGGAGGACTCGAACGAAGTTCGCAATGCAGAAGGCGACAAGTTGTCGAGTAGGAGCGCGTTCTCCTTGTTCGGTTCCACCCATCCTTTGAACGATATACGAGTCGGGGCTCTAACGAAGGAGCTCCTCAGGTGGTCCGCGGAAAAGGAGGGGGCCCTCACTCGACTACGAGCGGAGAATCAACCGGACCTACAATAGACAGGAAGCGGTAGATGGATGAAGACAGTGGTTCTCTCTGTTGGTGGCATCGAGGCGGATTTGGTCGTATTGCTCTCGAAGTGTTTTTTATTTATTTCCGTTTGGATTTCTACCATATGTTTGCACACTTTCTGAGCACGATGTATCATCTCTCCTTCGGCTTCTGTGTTCGTGGTTGCGTAAGTTACATGCGTATCATCGTGTATAGATAATTTTCCGACCGCCGGCATCTAGTGTTGCAGCTGTCAATCACAGTTTCCGCAACAGTGGACGAGGTATGGGTTTCCAGAACAAAAGTAAGGGGGGGTATGGTACAAGGTGGAGATGAAGGACGAACGGAGGTTCCACGGTAGGAGACACATGGACAGAGGAGCACACAGAGAAAAGGGGGAGTGGCAATGACGGAAAATACAACAGGAGACGCAGTAAGGGAACAAAGGTGGAAAGATGTATTGGAAAGAATCGATTCCCCTCAACTTTGGATACAAGGTCAATACGTGTGGGGGGTAGGGGACAGAGGTGATCCCGGAGCGGTGCCAGCATTGTGACGAACCCATTACTCCGGTATGTCAGGGAGAGGATGCACAACTTATCGAGGATGTTCGTTCTGCTCGAAACCGCCGGAAACAACCAGTCAAAGTTTTCTTTATTAACACCTCGAGGGAAGAAGGTAATGACTCCAAGAAGCTCTCGTGCATCGGACCCAAGTTCTCGGAACATCGGCGAGGCGATAGAAATTTCGATTGTCGCTGCAAGACTCTTGTTATGTTCCGTCTGCAGCACGCCTGTTCGCGATCGTCCCCACTCCTTGGTCAATTGGGTCGGGTTCCCTGATCGTGATATGCGACAGTGGCGAGTAATGTGATTGAGAGCGGATGGAGGTTGACTTGCTTCAGAATGTTGTCGATGTAATCGGGGTGCTTGCCGTGTTTGCGGTGAATCCCATAGAAGGTGTCGCGCACAGCCTCGATTGACAGTGTCGAGATGTTGAACCTCTCGCACCCAGTAGGGACAAGGAAAAGGCGAGAGGTAATGAGAAGCGAAATGTTGAACCGGCTCAGCTCCTCTACCACCGCATATAGGTCCTCACCATCTGTTCCATGTAGGTCAAGGATAGGTCAAGCATTGCCGAGGACAACCAGCACCCCCTTGGAGGATAGGATGGACGGAGGGGGGTCAGACCCTCAGGGTCTTTGATGCCTGCACTGATGACGCTGGGGAGTCGGCTGAGGAAAGGAGCGAGAGAGGCCGAGAACTGGTCACAGCGAATGAACCGTCGGTTCTCGCCAAACCGTTGCTTAATCCGGTCACTGCGTAGCACCATCAAGTCAATTGATGTCTTGCCAATCCTGCCGGCCCCGATGAGAGCAAGTGGAGTGAGGGTGAGAGCGAGATTGACGATCCTCTCGATAGAGTCGTCCTGTCCAAAGAAGACACTCGGCGGCGGGGGCGAGGATTCTCCAGATACAATATATCAAGATATCAGACCGGGTCCGCTGATAAGTGAGGCTGCTGGCCTGGTTTGAGCCTGGATAGTGGTCAGTATTCATTCGGTACGTACAGATAGTCGTGACACTCACCGACTGATTTTTTCCGGTGGCTCCTTCCTGGCTCTTCGTGAGATTTGCGATGTTAGCCTGAAGCCCGGAAACGCCCTGACGAATGTTCGAAACGACGATGTGTGTGTCCTGACATTGTGGTGAATGTTGGAGACAATGTCATGCGTGTCAGTAACGACGGTCCGGACATCTAACACGTCTTGACGGACACCAGTGACAACGACGCGGGTGTCCGTGACATTTTGACGGACGTTGGACACGACCACATTCGTGTTAATTATAAGCTCAGTCTGGAAGCAAGCTCTCAGTGGTGGCCGTGTACGGATAGCGAAACTCACGTTAAAGACAAGGAGGGTCCTGCTGAGGTCCATTTTCCAGGTAGCAAATTTCCCTTTATCATCCTTCGAGTGAAACAGTCGAGAAACCATCCCCCGTTTACCCTGCTTGACAGCATCCTGCTGGATCTCCAGTACGGTCCTGTGATCACATCGAGAGAGTATCGTCAATGGATGCCAACCACTGCTCGTTCAACTCACGATGTCAATCGATTGATCACCTCGCGCACGGAGGTGTTCAATTCGTCCAGCCGCTTCTCGTTCGATCCCCGGTCGAGGACCACACGAACGTTGGCGGAGGTCAACATGATCATCGTCGTTCGTTATGGTGTCCTATCTCCATTTCAGCCCACGATCCATTAACACAAAATAAAGGGAAGCCTACCTTGACCATTGTAAGGATATCCCTGACAACGCCGAAAACAACCTTGGCCGGCGTGATGCTCGAGACCCTCTCCGTAATGTCCAAGGCCGTAATTGCCACATCCAACGGGGAGATGATACATTCTCGTTGTTCCTGTTGTCTGGCGATGGCTCGGGAAAACATGGTCTGAGGTGGATATGGTCGTTGTAGCCAGCAAGCAGCGAGGAAAGGTCTGAGCCCTGAGACGACGAGCGGCATTGATTGCAGCCCATTGAGCAACGGCCCCCATTCAAGGTGATGACCGTGAGTGGCTTGACGTCACGACGAAAGGAATGCCCACACTGAGCGAATCACACGACGACGACGAGGGCCGATGATCGGTCGGATGAATCGATGATCCGTTGGAGAAATGAATACGTCGAGCCACACGCTCTTGAAGCTGCTGGGCGTGATGCTGTACCGAGCCAGTGATGAAGCTTGCCACAAGATATCGCCAACAGACCATCAAGAAGCAGGTGGCAAGGAGGTGACCGACTGGACGGTCTCTAAAACGACGCGACTGAGACGTAGTATGGTAACACGCGCAAGACAGGGTGCTAATCAAGGACGAAGGAAGGGTTTACAATGAGAGATGCGTTGGAAGAACCTTGGATGGGAAGTCAATAGTTAATCCGTGCGGGGAGTAGGGTATTTTCGGAGGTTGCTCGAGAGTAGGCACCTCTGTCATCACAACAATGTAGTTTTCGAGCGGATCCATTGCATGCTCGAGGTGCAAGACGTCGATGAAATGAGAGGGTCGGGTTTGAAATAATGACAATGATACGGGAAAAAAACGTCCGCGTCAACCTTAGTGAAAACCGCCATAAGCATCTCGACCCTGTTGAGTGCAGTATTATGCATCGGTTCAGCGCTTAGCATCGGTGCTTTCGGCAAAGATAGCTCGTCGACGTTCCCACTTATTCAAAGTCACTGACACTCGGGCCCACATAAGATGTGAGGTTTTAGCGTGTGTCCGATCCCGCATTTGATGGAGAATCGAGCCGGGAGAAAGGTGACATAAAGAGAAAGGTATAGTTAACACACAGCAACCCTGCCCTCAAGGAAAGGGTGGCCCAAAGATCGGTGCTTCGGGGTATCAGGTGAGCCAATAATCACGTATCCAACCCTCTTCCATCGCAGAGGAGAAATTCAAGCAACCCAAGAATACTTCTCGATCCTGTTCAACGCGCGACGGCGGGGGGTAGCCGACCGAGCGGTAACCACGCGACCTTGATCATCCAGAGGGGTAACGCTGGCAAAGTTAGTAACCTTCCCAAAGACGGCGTTGAAAGCGTCGGCCTGTTTGCCGGTCTTGGGCGGGGCGTTCCCGGCGACGGTCCTGGCTCGGGCGCAAGTAGCACGAGCGGTAGCGTCCGCTCCGCACTTGTTCACAAGCTGGTCGCAGACGAATTGACCGATGATGTCGAAGTTTTGAGCCGAACCGTGGTCATAGCTCGCTGCGTCCCCGGAAGTTATCAAGTAACGTCAGTGTGGGGCCCTTTCGAGAAAGATGGCGAAGGCGGGTAGGGTAAAAGAAAAAGGGGACTCTTACCTCGATCGACAGGCCTGAAAGACGTTTCGCGACGGCCGTCAAAGCCAACACCAAATTCGATTTGAGGAACGCTGCAAGATCCAAAGTTGCCAATACCCCCGGTGGTGTTGTTACTGCCACTATTTGGAGTACAAGGGCTGTTATTGCCAGCGTTGCCTCCGTTGCTGTTCTCAGTGTTGTTGTTGGTCCCATTACCGACGTTCCCAGAGACAAGCCGACCCTGGTCATCGAACACAGGACTACTGGCAAAGTTTGTAGCAATCCCAAACACGGCGTTGAAAGCGTCAGCCTGAGCCCCAGTCTTGACGGGGGTAGCGGAGGAAGCGACGGTTATCGCGTTCGCACAGGTGCTGCGAGCGGTGGCGTCTGCCTTACAAGTGTTCACGAGCTGGTCGCACATAAAGTGGGTGATGACGTCGATGTTTTGAGCCGAGCCGTGGGTGTATGATTCTAAAGTCCACGATGATGTCAGCACCCTGCAGAGTTATGATGCCAAGTGAAGGACCCGGTGAGACTTACTCATATCGGCGGGACGGAAAGAGGTTTCCTTCCTACCGTCGAAACCTTGACCGAACTCGATCTTTGGGATGCTACAAGACCCGAAGTTTCCAATGTTTCCGGCGGTGATGTTGGTGCTATTCTTGGCAGGAGGATTGGCGACAACACCGCTATTATCGACGTTGGTGCCGTTATGGGGAGGGTTGACGGCACTGCCATTGGCACAGAAGGGAGAAGTGTTCGGCTGAGATCCACGGACGACAGTGGCCTGCTTAGCAGGATCAAAGAATAGATTAGGGTCGTTCGAAGGATCCTGAGCCTGAACAAGACCACGGAGTTGAGTGTTCTTAGGTGCCTTCTGGCAAAAGACGGAATTCCTGAGCTTTGGTGGGTTCGTGGTAAAGTCTGGAGGAGTGTTCTTCTCGGCCTGACGGTACTTGATGGCCGCTGCGATCATCTTGGCCTGAGTCGCGGCGTCGAATTGACGAGAAGTGTCTGTAAGCCGTACGTAAGCCCCCCGCACCGCACGTCACAAGAAAAATCGAAAAGGGAAGCACGCACCGATAATCGTATCAGCCATATCCTGCTGAGAACACTCGGGCTGCAGGGCCAACAATGGAGTAACCTAAGCAACCAAACCCGAAGGCTCCGCGTCAACAATCTATCCGCAAACCACTCGATCGCCGGGCCAAGTATAGGGGAAAGATGCAACGGATAGAGGTGATGACGATGGACTTACAGCCTGACCAGCCAGAGTGTCACAAACCCCACCTCCGCAAGCGGCACGGATCTCGTTCAATACGGCGGGTTGCTCCTGACCGAACCTACGGGCGTAGATTGACCGACCGTCGCGTTCCAAGATCAGAATCCTAGCCTCAACGTTACCGAGAAGCAAGGTGGCTTGGATGATAGAGATCAGAAGTGCTGGCTTGACGAACATATCTTCGGAAAAGGAGGGGAAGAGAAGGTGTGGTTTTGTGAAGGAGAGGGGCGTGGATGGAAGGCCGTGCGAAGCTGGAGAACAAGGAAACAGGACCCGAAAACAGATGTGCGTGTCAGCAAAAGTTTTTCTCTTCCTTGTGACAGAGGGTCGAGGGAACTGGAAGAGCTAGAAGGAACGCCTGATCAAAGGTTAAAGAATGACTGAAACTTTCCTGCGTCGTGCAACGACGTTTGGATAACACCTCAACAGAGGGCAGTGAAATGAGGAAATAAGGAAAAGGAAGGAGAGTAGGAAAGGTAGTCAATGCCTCATTCCCGGCCTTTATATCCATCTCCCGACGATCGTATAGCACCGAAGATTGATCGAACAACAATGGGACCATGTGCAGCCCAGCAAGTGTATAACCAAGGGAGCTGATGGATATCGTTGCCCTCTTTTCTTGTTTCCTTGAACGCCGCTCATGCCGACTGGAAAACGGTCAGTAGCGGCAGGCACGGGCAATGGACGAGGGTGAGGCGGGTCACGTTGCTCGCCGCCTGTGCGATCAACTGGCACATGATGGCAACAAGATCGGCTAAAGGCAAGTACCACCCTCCTCTCTTGCCGTCTATTACGGACCGGTTTCAAAAACCGGGAGATGGTTGAACCCCCCATGCGCGAACCACCCCGTGGATGCGTAGGCAACATTGTTGCAACTGTCCCAAACAAGAACTGGCGACCGGCCGCCAGGGGCAAAAGTCCGAGTTTGCCTGATCTCAAGTGGATACGCCACAATCGGTCCTGGTTGTGTACGTGGATGAGCAGGCAGAGGGTGACGCTAAATGAACGCGATTTTCCAAGAAACAACGTAAAGGTTTGCCGCAAGATGCGATGGGCGGAATTAAGATTGCCAACACACTAGAAAATGAGGACAAAGGCCTGAGAAGATGACGAGGGTGAATAGAGCGTGCCTCGGCACGGTTGTTGTTGGACTTACAGTGATAGACAAAGATGGGGGAGATGGAAGGATCTAGGTCCCGAAGCAACAGGTAGTCAGGGCCACCAAATGCGAGAGGTCAAAACAAAACCGAGAATATACTCACGAAGCCACTGTTCACAATACCGTGTCCAATCGGAGACCCTCTCGGCCTCCAACCAATCGACCTGCCGTTCCTAGTAGATCTCTTCCTCTTCTTTCTCGTTTCCCTGGACTCCACTAATGCCGGCTGAAAAATGGCCAGAGCTGTAGGCCCAGATGATGGACGAGAGTGAGAGTCAAGCAACGCGTGTGTCATCTTCCCCGTTGTTCCTGTGATCGCCGTGATGGCAACGATGAAGATCGACCAAGTAAGCACCACTCACTTCCCTCCCCCTTGCCGTCTATCAGGGACGCACTAACTGCCGGGAGATAGGCCATCCGAACCTCGTAAGTAGAATACTTCAATTGCCTGGCAGCTTGAGAATGTGATGTCACAAGACGACAATACAGGGTGGTCCACTTCACATTTGTTGGTGGCGTGAAATGTAGGACATTCGCTTGAGTTGATCTGCGACAGGGGACCACCGACCACCAATAGAAGTGGATGTGCGTTCAGTGAAGGCCCCCCGGGGCTGAAGATCCCTGACTTTATCTGTGTAGCTGGATCCCAAATACTCAAGGCGGCGTGAGAGAGGACTTGATCAAAGTTCAAATTGATCGAGATTAGTACGCGGGGACTCCTGGTGCCTCTCTCGTGCGCGGGAACCATATACGGGTAGCATCTAGTCCAAGTATAAACATTTAAACGGTCGCAACGGTACATGAAAGCGCCAGCACCCAGAGTCCCTGGTGGTGGCATACAGGACGAGATTGTGGGCAGAAGTCCGCTCCCGAGAACAGTCGTGCGACGATGAGTGGGTCAACATCGACTGACGACCGGCGTAGGAACGTAAGCATAGAAGTATGCAACTTTCAGTGCCGTTTAGAGACGTGACCTCACCCCGTCGGGCAGAGTGTCGAGCGCCCTTTGACAAACGATACCTTCTTTGATGGCCTTTATCTCTGGATGGGAAAGCTTTGAGGGATTGTTGGGGACCTGGGGTATTTAAGACTCACGGAGCGCAAGTGGGATCGAGTATGATCTCGTATTGGCAATGCCCCCTAGGAGCGGATCCATCAGTACCCTCCCTCCCACGACCCAAAAAGATGGGCAAATACCAAGCGTAATCCACAAATTCTCGACGCCACAGTCTCTCCAAACCGAGTTCATCTCACACTCGTCATCCAATCCCCATACAGGTTTTATCCTTGCCGCTACCTCCGGCTCACACAAACTACGAACCGCGTTTCGGGGGCTCTCGTAGCTGACATGCGACATCAATCTAGGCCTTCCCATCAAGAGCATGAGTAGAGACTCACCCCGTAGCAAGAATGATCACGTCGGCTTCCAGCTCTGACCCATCTCTGAACAATACACCCCTTTCCGTGAATCTTTCCAATTCGGAATCGCTCTTCATCTTGATCCTACCATCGGCGATCATTTCGCTCGCACCAACATCTCGTGGGGACGAAGTCAGGAGGTGGTGGATGCTGATCAGCACTTGATATCATACCGACATAACACGCACCCTCCCCCGTAAAACTCGTCCAGTAAAGACCAGCACCGTGTTGCCCAGACGAGTGCTTGAAACCTCTTGCAGCCAATCTGTCGAGTAGCTCCCTGGAAAATGACTGAGCACGGAGCGTCCGAGAGGTGCAGATCACACAGACCTGTCTAAATTCGCAATGTAACTTGTGAGGTTCTGCACCAAACATCTAACGACGAGGCGGGGGAGTGAGTTGACCAAAAGATCGGAAATATCAGGAGGGGGTCCGCCTTCGTGATAGGCTGTTTGAAAGGTGAGAAATTCCCATGGTCATAAAAGGAGGAGTACCAACCACTGGTAAGGAGCGGCATGCCAAACCTCCGAGTAATCACATATGTTGGTCGTCGTTGATACATCGTCTTCAGACTGTGTTAGCACATTTCGCCTGTCCAGTCCGGTGAAACAGACAGACAACACACCACCTCTCCTGCATCATTCTCAACGTGGTCAGCGGCAACATCGTGGGCGGAAACTCCAGCACCGATGATAACCACTTTCTTTCTTGCGTTGTTCTTCGCGCTCACGAACTGGGACGTGTGGATGATTTCTCCCTTGAAGCTTTCCTACGTTCAGCGCGGGGAGGTTACGAAACCTGGGCTACAGCAACAGAATACTAAACTGATCGACACACCTCTCCTTGAAAGTGGGGGATGTGGGGCTTTCCGAACCGCCCGAACGCAAAGACAACGTGGACGGGGTGAAGAACCCTCACTGTTCCATTTGGTCCACCGCGGCGGACTGTGACATTCCATTGCCCCTTCTCATTCTTCCCCACCTTCTCTACGCGAGCGGAGGTCCATACGTTCAACTCAAGCGCCTTGGCGTAGAACTCTAGCCAATCCCCGAACTGAAAGAGGGCATTTGGGATGACATGGATATGCAGCAAAAGGTAAACGTACCTTGGAAGATGGCGTATAGACCGGCCAGCATGAGGGAAATGGCAAGTACGGAAGCTGGTTAAACCCTGTTCACCCCACGTTATCGGAATCAGCCACTCGGTGCAGATAAAACAATCGCTCAAGTACTCACAGACGGATTCTTGCAAACAAAGAGTTTCGTATCGCTTTCGCCAGGTGTCGCCGACTCGATCGTGTTGTTCGAGGACCAGCGTTGGAACGTCAAGGTGCTTCAAGCGGGCCGCGACAATCAAACCCCCATGCCCGCCACCCACAACCACAACATAGGGCTCCGAGTCCACGAACTCTGACTCACGCTCTCGTTCCTCCAACCATTTTCCGTGATCTGGAAGAGGGTTTCTAAACTTTCCTGCTCTCTCCGGGTGATCTTTCAACCCGGACAAGCTCGTATACATTGTGTAAGCTTTCCACGTTCCGTCGGCGGTGGGAATCAGACGAAAGACGCCGGTTCCGAGTCCAAAGCTGCCCACTTCAAAGGCGAAAATGCCCTGTATCCACCCGACCGCACGCGTGACCCGCACCACCGTAGCGCTTTTGAGGTTGAAGCTGGTCAATTGCGCGGCCTTGAGTCCACGATCCAAGAATTCCTTGATGTTTGCGGAGCCATGGAGGGTACGAAAGTCCCAGGTGATTGCGAGGATGTCGCGCCAAAAAGAATCACGGATAAAAAGGTCGACCAACCCTTCGGTGTCTCCAGATTGGACGAGCGGTGCAAAGCACGAAAGCCACCCGTGGGCGATGCCGGTCGCGTTGAGATATTCCGGCAGGGGGTTG
>QFEV01005881.1:35887-60458 GCA_003316405.1 Thelephora aurantiotincta
CCCCCCCCCTCCCCTCATCTCGGCACTGTGCTCTCAGGGACAACGTTCCAAAAGTCCCAAGCGCCTGGCGCGGGTTGATGCGAGATGAACTCAGGGTTCAATATCGCCCTACCCTTCGACAATTTCCCGTTCGGCCCTGGAGGGATTGTCCCTGGTCTTACTTATCACGAGGATCAGAGGCGCGCCGATGCCTAATTCTCAATGAAACGTTTACCCGCGTCGCAGACTTCGGGGATGTATTGCCTCACAGGATCAACGAAACCTCATTCAGGACAGGAAATTATCGAAGCCGGCTGTAGCGCGGGGTTGATGCTCAGCTCATACACTCCGCGAGGCCTCAAACACCTTCCTGGTGATATATAGGTTAAGCAGTTTCACAAGTCAATATCATTACGCCCTTGAATTGACTAGATGCGGATGACCTCTGTCGGACGCCGGTGACATGGAGGAAATGGGTGAATATGGATGAGGGTAATCAAATACGAACAGAACTACATGCAGGGTTAGGCACATGCGGTGTGGTGTACAATACATATGCATGGGCAGCGTGATACAACATTATACGGATTGGACAAGAAGCCGAGAGAGAGTACGGTCCGGAGCGAGGAGAAACCCCGAGAAACAAAGCGAATGACGTCGGTCGCGAACAGGGTGTCTCGGAGTAGAGGGCGGATCGTTTGCGATCACGCTCGATGGCCAGAGTGACTGTGGTGATGCCGGATGTGTCGAGCGTACGCGGCAGCAGAAGTCACAGAGTTGGATCTTGTTACTCGCCCGATCGCCGGAGGCCCGATCTCAATGTCTCCGTCTTCTTTCTCGCCCACGTTCTGCCCTCTTGAGCCACCGAAAGCCCACATGGCGAACCTCCCCAACCCAGACAGAGAGTAGCCCACAATCCTCGTCGTTACCCATTGGGCCAGGCTGACCCCTGGCACCAGGCCGAGGAGGTCCTTCACATCCCAAAAATCTCGGTGGTGAGTGATCCTCCCTTGCTCGTTTATGCTCAGTTTGGTGAGGACGCGGAGCCGGAAGTGCATTGGGCTGGGGAGGCTGATCCCAGCTATAGACAATTTCGGCTGCGGGTATGATGTCGGTGCCAAGACCGACGGATCGATATACGATGCCATAGAAAGCTGCCTCGAGTGTTCATCCCCCTGCGGAAAGGTTTGTGAAGTTGGAGCTGGTTCTGCATGAAGACAAGGAAGGAACAAGACGTGGAGCGAATGTTCAACGATTGTGTGGTGATGGTCATCTACAGGATTTTGGACAATAAATGAGATCCCAACGATCAAAGCCTAATGGGGGTTTAGGAGACGTGCGCACCAAAGGTATCACTCTCCAAGATCTCTTCAATCTCAGACCACACCTCTAGTGCTCTAAACCACGGCTCAGCGAACTTGCCGTTACGATCAAGCCGGAGGAGCGCGTGAAGCATGGCAATTGGTCTTGGGATGTCGAGACGTGATAGCTGACGTGTAAGCGAGGATATGTCCGCTAATATCTCTCTCGAGCTCGCAGTAACGAACGGGTTCTCATATCTTTAATGCCCCATGCGAAAACCGGCTGTCAGCCCAGGAGATCAATAACGGAGGTTTAATATGATATCTTACGCTGTGAGAGCCCGGTGGTCAGCCAAGCCGTGGCGTGAATGGTTAAGATCGAGAACTCACTCGCGCTTGGTTCATAATAATGCTCTATGGCCTCCCACGAGGGAGTCTTATTCCCGTACACCATGTCGCATATCTCGAGGGCGGTGGCCTGCCTCGACAACACGGAGGTAGACGACGTGCTCTCTATCGGATCTGTCGCGTGAGCTGGGAATACGATGGTGGAGGTCATGATGTGCGGGCAGAAGCGTCGTGGTGGTGCAAGATGAAAGGGTGTGGTCTGGCGTCGGTGGCCGCTTCAGGTCATGTGCGTCGCCGATCTGGAACCGCATCACACGTGAAACGGAATCGATCCCGACTCGTGGGAGGACCGATACCAATTTGTCCTCTCTTCATCAACTCGTCGAATCGAATGCTAGAAATCTGCGTCGTCGGTTTCGGAGGTGGGAACACAGTCAAATCCACAGGACACATCCACAAATTCCATCTCATCTGACCGGCCATCGTGGGGGATTTCGCAGCTTTGGGCTCCCTCTACTCGTTTGTGCTAGAAAGATCAGGCCAGGCCAGGGTTACAGCCGTTTGCCGGTGAGGGTTTATTTTCTTTCGAAAGCGCTGTCCGCGGTCGCCTAACAACAGGATCTACCCAGATCTAACTACGAAACGGTCAGAGGTCGGTTGTTCGTATGATGAATTCCTAGTGCTAGGAAATGATTTTCGATGCGTTCCTCCGATTTACCTATTTGCGTTGCGGGGGGTGCAGAGCATGGGTTGAACATTGACTCCGACGCCATCGGGAAGCATGAAGCATGGCGACCGTACAGAGGTTGGTTCCCACCGCAGAGCGCAGTTTCAAACGTACTCATCTCCCTGGTTTCATGTGGGGTAGTCGTAGCATCAACCCAGGAGGGTGCAGATCGGCAATACCGCTTTATCGTTTGCACGTTCAAGTAAGCGAGGGCCTGACTGCCCACCCCCAGAAACCTGTGGAATCGTTGACGATTTGGCAGAGCACTTCCAGACGTGATCTCCACTCCGGATCTTCTGGGCCCCTTGCCTGATTGCGGCGATTCCTTTGTTCTAATCCAGAACGGGGTCGGGGTCGAGAAAGCCCTTCGACAACGGCTTCCCACGGCTTCGATAATATCTGGCTGCTCCTGGGTCGATGCAACCATTGTGGAAAAGGGGAGGTTGCTGACCCAATACAGTATCGCAAGTATTCTGTTCGGTGTGGCACTCTTCCAGTTTGACCGAGTTGCAGGAACACATTACCCTGGGACTCCATCCTCTTCCCAACGGAAAGACTGAGGAAGAGCCTCTCAGGCTCTTTACTGATCTCCTCCTGAAGGGAGGTGCGAAGGCCGAATCAGAGTCGGACATCGTGGCTCAACGCTGGAAAAAGGTTCTATGGTGCGCTGCAGGATTCCTTTTGAGATTCGCTCGCCCTTTGACCTTGCGGGTAACTCAGGAATGCGGCCTATTCGAGCCTCTGCACGGTTTCGCGGGCTAGCATGAGAGAGCTCCTCGCAGAGCCACATCTCGAACTTGTGAATGCCAACGTTCGGGAGATCATGGGCGAGATTGTCCTCGTTGCTCGAACAAGCGGTATTCACACCGGCAACCTATTAGAAGACGAGGCCGTCGATATCATACGGCGAACGAAGCCCAGTGACTTCAAGCCATCGATGCTGGTCGATCTCGAGGCCAACCGGCCTATAGAGGTGGAAGTCATCCTCGGCGAGGTGGTCAGGAAGGCTGCAGAAGTCGGAGTTCCGGTTCCAAGGTAATTTCGATCCGTGACACGTCCTGCCCTTCTGACCGCTCTCCCTCTCATCAGGTTGCAAGTTCTTTACGGATCTCTCAGAACTATTCAGTACAGATTATTGGCAAGTCGGAAGTAGTGAATCAAGCCAGACTCAGAGGCCGTCAGATGAATGTATCTTCTCGCGCTACGTTGATACAAATGTTACTTGGAATTTTCAAAGGCACCTACGCCCAAAGATGTGATCTATGCTTGATCGCAAACCCAGCTGAGCAGAGGACGTGATGTAACTGGTCACACGTCACGGCCACCACGGGGAAGTCGTTTTGGTAGCCTCGAGGCGGCCCCACGTGGCGTTTCATACCAATCGTGACCGTCACCACATCTCTAGCCACGAGTTACCGACAATGTCATTCGAAAACGCACCCGTATCAAAAGGTGGCGTTGAAGCTTGCAAAACTCTACTGGTCAAACGATCGTCTTGGCTTACGGGCCCGTGTGTCAGGTCTCATGCTCTGGCTGGCGGTGGCCACGGTGGTGTCTGGAATCTTTGACATCAAATACTATTTCCACCTACAGGTACGCTCTATGTGTTCGCCTAGTAGATCTGTTAGAACGTTTCTTTCCGAATAGCTCGTGCCACACATCTCAATTCATCATCAAGTACGCTAGTCCCTTAGATCGCAGTGTGATCCCTGAAACACTGACCTTTCGATTCTATGGTGTGGCCCCTGGTAGTACTGGAGACTCTTCACCCACCACTTCATCTGTCAATCCTTCAGTGATCTTTTCATCTCCGAACTCTTGATCTACAGTGCCGGCGTTCAAATTGAGCGTTTCTTTGGAAGCATCAAGTTTGCGGTCGGTTTGACAAGTCGTACCTCGCCATCTCCCACGCTGACACTTTCTCTGTTCTTCCGTACCATCGATACGAACAAACCGCAGTCGTTCATCACGGTTTCTACGCTGGTGGGGACCATCGCCGAGTTTGGCTCCCTCGTGTTGTTGAATAACCTCGGACTGAACATCATTCCCGCAAGCCCGATCGCACTAGTTTTCAGCATCCTCTACCAATTCTCACGCGTTGTTCCCTCGATTTACCACTTTCGAATATTCGGTATCGTGCTCAATAACAAATCGTTCACATACCTTCTTGCAGCCCAGGTCAGTCGTCCTTCCCGTAACGCGGAGGATCCCATCACACCCTCGATGTTTCGTCCAATTCACTCATGTTCATTACCCCCGTTTCCTTATGCCTCTTTGAAAAGCTCGCATTCTCGGCAGCACCGGGGTCATCTGTTTCTGCGCTCATCGGTGTCATCACCGGGCAGCTCTATCGCGCTGATTTGTTCAATCTCAAGACATATCAGCTTCCGCCATGGTTAATACGCCTTTCGTCGAGCGTGGCACCCTACATAGTCGGGTCAACCCGACCGCCTCGGAGGACCAACCGAGCACTTTACGAGGGTTCAAGAGTGTCACTCGCTTCCACACCTCGCGCAAGCCCAAATGGGGCCACGGACGAAGATGAAGGACCAATTACGACAGCTCGGCGCAACCCCTTATCGACAACACGTCTTTCTGTTGGTGGAAGAGGGGATGATTCTGGGGGCGGAACGACGACATCGGTGATGCGCGATTGGGTTAACGAGTTAACCGGGCACGACGGATCGTCCTCAGGTCTCCGCATACCAACCGAAGCGGAGGTATCTCAGGTATCGGCAATGTTCCCGGACGTAGGGAGGGAAACTGTGGTCGGTGCTTTACAGAGAAGGTACGTACGAGATTCCAACTTCTCATCTTTCGTGCCACGCGCTGCCTCCGCGGAACCTTGTGTGGATGCTTTGCTTCCCGCCTCCTTTCTTCTATTCCACGATTTCGTTTTGTTCTGAAAAAGCCGCTGATTACCCAATCCCGAACCGTAAATCTCACGCATGCCGCCATCAAATACACCCTTACGAACTCTCAGCCCTACCACGGAAAGTGCCATTGAAACCCTTCTGAGGACAGAGAATTAGGCGGGTCGCTCGGCAAACTCTTTGAATTTGGCAGCGGACTTCCGATGCCACTCTTTGTCATGCATGTTTTTTATATAGGTTCCCTTAGTGCAATCGGATGATTCTCAGGCTCTTTCCAGGTGGAGGCGAGCTTGCTTTCGGTATGATCAGGCCAAGATATCGGTGGCCGAATCGCATAGACATAGATGGCTAGCGGGGTTATGCTCCAAATGTGACTGAACCTTAAGCGACTGATTCTGGTTCGTCGACATCGTCTGCACCCTCTTCCTCCTCTTCCTCGGTAAATGCGTTAGCAGGAACGGCGTACAAACGAATAACCGGCTATTAAGACCAAGAGGTGAATAAGTGGTTACGTGATTTCAGACAGGCGGAGGGGTGGAGCAAGGAGGGCGGACACACCCCCCTGGCGAGGCCGGCCCGAGGGTTCAGCAGGGGGTGGTTTTGGCGCGGGGGAGAGAAGGTGCGAAATTTGGATGTACCTTGTTTGGATCCTTTACCAGTACATACTTCCCCTCAGGTTGTTTCATACAAAGGTCGATAATTGCTCGCACAATTCCCCAACCGTTGGCAAGCGAGACATTCAGCTGACCAGCGAAGTCCACGGGTCGATATGACGCGGTACTCAGAATGACATGTCGGGTATTGTCACGCGGGTTGACACGAGAAATGTACCTGTGGGACCCGTCAACGTCCGAGCCGGACATATGGAACGAACAACGAGATCGGACAAAAGAAACCCACCCTATTTTCATTAGTTCTGCCCCGGCTAAGATGCTTTGGACAGCCCATTTTGCCAACTTGGAACTGTTGTTCTTCATCTCTGTAGCGACGACGGCTCCTCGTTGCGTGTCCAACTTGGTCCGCCAGTCTGGCGCACCGCCGGCACCCGGGGCTCTGGGGTCGAATTCGTTCAACGCGCGGATCGTCACCAGGCCCTGTCCCTCGCGGGGGTTACCTTGACCCGGGGTGTACGCATCGACCTCTGTCCGCACACAAAGCCGGATATCTTCGTCCTCGGTGACCCCGAGATCGTACAAGCGGTACCTGTATCCACACGAGGCCATCGGTTCAGTCTCCTCCGGACCATAGAATGGATTAGGGTTAGCAAGATCAATGGCGGGGGGAGGTGGTTTCTCAGTGACAGTTTGGAAGCCGAAGTTTTGATTGATATACGTGGCTTCCAGGGAAAGATTTGTTGCTGAGTTGATTGAAGGGGCCTCGGGGGTCTTCTCGTTCGGATTGTTCGGGTTGGGAGGTAGTGGATCCAGAGGCGGATCAGCGGCATTTTCGTTAACAGTTACGGTATCGAAAGCACCACCGTCTCGCTTGTCGAAGAACAATTTGTTTCCCTCTCGGTTTACCACAATGTCCCACGGTAGGACCGACCTCGGTGCACACATAAGCACGCCGATGATGTTATCGGTTATGTACACTGTCGCCGTCTCTTTGGCGGCCAGCTGCAAAGGCCAGCGTAAGTACGTTACCGGAATAACTCATTACCAAGGATTTCACCTCTTGCATGACAGGATCATCACTCGTGGTAATGTTATATTTGATCCTATCTTGCGCCTGCAGCGGTCGCTCGAGCTTGGTATTGACACGGTCGTAAGACTTGTCGTAGGGGAATAACCGGCCATATGATCCCCTTTGAAGTTGTTAGAATCGTATGACGTCGGGCGGAGTTGCGTACTCACAGATCCTCTGGTTCATCGACTTCCATGCGCAGCTTAGATAACCGAAGCATTTCTATTTCTTCCAGCATGGACCACGAAGGGTTTATAGCAACAGATGACTCGCGAGCACGAGAGCCCTATAGGGTGTAAATGCAGGTCAATCATGGTAAAAGAATTGAAATGAAACGCAGTTTGAAGACCTTTTCCCAATCTCTCCATCCCTTCCTTGCACCCCCTCGTTGACCTCCGCCCCTCGGTTGGAAGCCTCCACGGATAGGGCCACCTGATCTTTGACCACCACGGTTGTATGTTGAAGTACCACGGCCTTGTGTCCTCCCCCTAGTAATCGCACCACCCCTGCGCGTAGTGGTAGCCTTACTGTCGACCAGGGAGAAACTTGATTCGTCTTCGACATGGAAGTAAGCGAAAGCGCTCGCAGTACCACTTCCAAAGGTCTGGATGCCTTCCTTCCTGCCACGAGTAGGAGCGGGTCTCGTTCCCTGGGTTGTAGATAGACCCGCGGCGGGATTTCGACCGTCCCCAGCGCCTTCGTACCAATCAGCGAATCTGCCTAGCTTATCTGACTTTGAGTAGGGAGCGTAAGGAATCTCCCTGAATTTGTATTCGGGGGGCATGTTGGATGAGGAAGGGCCCCAAGATCCATCTGGGTTGTCGGTAATGGGAGGAAGTGAAAACGAGACCATGGGTGGAGTTTATCGCACTTGGACGAAATTTTTGAGATGAGATTCGGGAGGCGCACGTGATCCGGAGGAGTCCTTGTTTCCGTTCCGTCCATGAAGTGCGTCCAACTTTCACGCGTCGTCTGTCTCTTGTGGTGGCAAATGTCTCACAGCTGGTTTCAGTGTCGTACAGGAGATCAAACGAATTAATCAACGCGAACTTGACCTGGGAACGACTGCCTCGTGGCACGATGATTATAAGGGTGTGTGGTCGTTCCCTGGCTGCCTCGCAAGCTGCCGCTTAAGGATCGTTAAGACTCCGCATACATCTTTGTAGGGGGTCTTCCTCGGGACTTGACGGAGGGAGATGTGATTACAATCTTCTCCCAGTACGGTGAAATCATGAACATCAACATGCCCCGTGACAAGGAGACCGGCAAGCCCAAGGGTTTCGCCTTCTTGATGTACGAGGACCAAAGGTCTACCATTCTAGCTGTGGACAATCTCAACGGGGCCAATGTCCTGGAGCGTACGATCCGTGTGGATCATGTAAAGAATTACAAGGAGAAACGCGTAAAGAACGAAGAGGGAGAGTGGGTAGATCCTCAGGAACAGAGTCTCAATGCCAAGCCAGAAACGATCATCGGTGCGCTATCTCCTCCTCGCCTGTCTGTCCCATCTTCGCTTGCCGATTCACTGGGCTTGTTGAACTTGATGAACAGACGATGGTCCGTCAGGGTCTGAGGAATCGGATATCGCCGCGGATATTGACCCTGAGGATCCAATGCGTGACTTCATCATCGCGCAACGCCGAGAGGAAAGGGCAGGCAAGAAGAAGCCCAAGAAGCACAAAGATGAAACAGCCGAGGAGAGGCGAATACGGAAGGAACGTAAGAGGGAGAAGAAGGCGAAGAAGAAGCTATTGCAAGGAAAGTCGGACGCCATGCGCGGTGTGGAAGAGCTGCTCAAATCCTTGGGAGTCCCAGGGGAGGACAACCAAAGGGCGTCTTGGCGAAGGAGCAGGAGCAGGAGCAAAAGTCCTTCACCAGCTCGGGGGGACCGCCACAGGCACAGGCGGAGTCAGTCTCCTGAGCCGTATTCCTCTCGTTCGCGTCGTAGAAGTTTGAGTGGATCCAGGTCGCCATGAAGAAGATAAAGGACTCCTATGCTTTATGCGAGATGACGTTGGCGGACGTGTCCATGTCAGGGCCAATTGCGTTTCGCATATTCAAAGGGCTGTGTTGTGCGGTTCAATATACTGGAGCGTGTGTCAGCACCGGGTTTGTCTCAATTTACCCGTATGTTTTCCCTCGTCTGATGTTGCTGGAAAACTATTTCCCTTGACGTCAGTGAATTCTTTTCCAACCTCGTACCGACCCGCTTTACGAGACATTTGAGTTCCTCCCGTACTGATGCAGCTTCCTCGCCTTGCGCGTGGTCCATGGATAACTGGGACTGGCTACTACGTACTCGTCCTCCCCCAGTGACAGCGAACGAGCAAGTGTGTGCGCATCTCTGCTGGTCAACCCATACGGGACTCCTGCGAATGCCTCACCGGGTGCATCCTCTTGTGACCACAGAACACATATACGGCGTGGGTAAATTGGACTATCCTTTCAGTTCTGAATTCGTGGAGGTGTCCATCCGTTTTCCCATTTCCTACCATTCTTCACAATAACTCTGGGCTCCCGAGCGATCTCCTAGCGTGATCATCTTCCGCGCGTATGCTGTAACTCCGGTGATCTGCCGTGTTTTCTCTGGTATGGGATACAATTTTAATGGCTGGACGCCAGGTCGGGCGCACCCTACACTAGTTATATAGGCTGCCTGGGGTCCTGGGGCTTACGGTTAGAGATCGATGATGCTGAATTGACCGAGGGTTTGTTGGATACGACTTTTATCCGGACCCTGATGAGCGTTTGCTTGACCCTGGCAAACCTCGGCGGTCAGTTAACTAGTCAACATTCGCGAATGCATCACGAGCGGGGGTTTCAGAACAGATTACGGTATACGGCGCACAAACCATTGTTTACAATAGTGACTTATGGTCTGCCTTTCCCAACTAAGTATGTTTTGTACTCACGTGCCGGGCGGTGAGGGAACGTTCCACAACGTCCTTGGCCCCTCGCCCCGAAGACGAGTGACGACATTATGTAAGTAGGCGATCGAGGAAGCTGAGGTTAGGGTTTAATTTTCATCTCATCCTTCCGTCTTTCCGTCCCATGGCAAAGGGATCCCAGTTATCCCAGCTCAAGTCGGCGTTATCTCAAGTCGGAGCGACAAAATCTCAATCAGGAAACAAACGAAAACGCTCGAGGAACGAAGATGTTGACAAGGAGAGGAGGGCCGCGAAACTTCGCGAGATTCAGCAAAAGATGAATCCATTCGATGTTCAAGTCACAAAAATGAAGCATGACGTTGGTGGGAGGAGAGTCAAAGGTGTCGTCGGCCGCCCCGCGCAGAGTAGACAAGCAGGGATTCAACAGGTGCGTGGGGTACCTGACTTTCTACTTTTAATAACCGGACTTGCGCTTCAACTAGCGTACAAAAACTCTGCTTAAAGAGTACCAAGACAAGGACCGCTCCGGTGGTATCCTGGACCGCCGCTTTGGTGAAAATGATCCTACGATGACTCCCGAGGAGCGTATGCTCGAACGCTTTACCAGGGAACGGCGACGCGAGTCCAAGGGTGCCTTGTTCAACCTTGAGGAGGAGGAGGAACTCACGCACTACGGACAAAGTCTGTCGAAGCTGGATGATTTCGATAACGTTGGACTTGGACTCGACGACGACGGCGATGATAACAACACAGGTCAGATCGACTCAAAAACCGTACAGAAAGTTCACTTCGGTGGTTTCGAAAATGGTGAAGATGATGGCGATGAGGGAGTGAGTGAATTAGCCCCCTCCACTGCCTTCTCTCCTTAATCTGCGATCATTCTCAGCCGGAGCGGAAAAAAACAAAGGCTGAGGTCATGGCCGAAGTTATCGCGAAGAGCAAAGAGCATAAGGTCGGTCCCTCTCTGACCGTGCTCTCCGTCTTCTTGACATATCCCCTTCTCTAGCACCTTCGCCAGGTGCAACAGGAAAAGGACGAGGACCTCCGGCGTCAACTCGATCAGGACTTGGAGTCTTTGCGTTCATTGCTTCATGCCGTCGATCCAGAGACGTCTGCTGACGAAGCGAAGCTAAGTGCTGCTGTGGAAGCTCCGAACGTTGAGGACCAGGAATATGACAAAGCTGTCAGGGAGCTCGCCTTCGAGCAACGAGCCAAACCCAAAGACAGGACGAAGACGGAGGAAGAACTCGCGTTGGAGGAGAAGCAGGCTCTAGAGAGGGCAGAGAGGAAAAGACAGAGGAGGATGGGAGGTGAGGACTCCGACAGTGAAGGTGAGAAAGGACGAAGGAAACGCATCAAGCAAATCAGCGGAGATGATCTCGAGGACGATTTCTATAGTGAGGATGGTTTTGGTCCGGGGTTACAAGAGGAAGGGGTCGATGAATCCGATGGCGAAGAAGACAGCGAGGGTGAAGAAGAGGACGGGGACGTGGGAGAGGGGTCAGAAGACGGAGACCACGGTGCGGACAACGGAGAGGACGAGGACGGGGACGGCACGGAGTCCGAGTCTGAGGGCCTGGGTTCAGCTGTGGGAGATGAAGCTGAGCTTGTCCCAAAACGAAAGGGGAGGATGAACAAATCAAGTGCAGAGAAAGAACTCCCGTATACGTTCTCATGTCCAGAGTCACACGAAGAGTTCCTGGGCATCCTCGAAGACGTTAAAGATGAAGATGTGCCGACGGTGGTCCAAAGGATACGGACGCTTCACCACCCCAGCCTTGCCGAAGGAAACAAGTTAAAGCTCCAGGTAACAAATATGTTCCTCCGCGCTTCATGAGATTTACCTGATACGTTCAATCTCAGGGGCTGACCGGAGTGCTCATTGACCATATCTTGCATGTCACGACTCCACCTTCCCCTCGACTTACACTACTTTCCACTCTGATGCCCCACTTTTTTGCTTTGTCGAAAGCGTATCCTACCGCATCCGCCCAATGTTTCGTCGAGAAGCTGGTGCTGATGCAGAAGAACCTTCGGCTCGGACTGTCAAGGGGTGCGACCAAGCCCGAGGCCAAGACTTGGCCTGGGCTGTCGGAATTGATGCTGCTGAGGGTAACGGGGTTAACTTGGTCTGCCAGTGACTTAAACCACGCCGTAATCAGCCCGGCTCGTCTCCTGATGGCGTCATACCTTGGCCTGTGCCGTGTCAGGAATCTCAGTGATATTTGTAGTGGTCTCTTCATCTGCACACTGTGGTCGCAGTTCGAGGATTATTCCAAGCGGTTTGTCCCAGAGGTCGTGACGTTCTTGGCGAATGTTCTTCTGCATCTTTCTCCCCACAAGATAAAGGATGTCTTGTCTCTTCCAGGATCTTTCCCATCCCCGGACTTCGGCGCACACCTGGAACTAAGACTGGACACGAGAAAAGCACGAAAGCTGTCCATGGGAACCGCTAACCTCCCTGCTATCCTCCTCGGGACCGGTGGCGAACAAGTGAAGGTAGACCTACTCGGGACGTGCCTTGTCCTACTGGAAAGGTTCGCAGATCAATACAAGAGCCTCGATGGCTTTCTGGAGCTTTACTCGCCAGTCCAGGCCATCCTCGCTCAGTTGGATGTGGATAACCTCCCAGTAGCACTCCGGGTAGGATGCTGTTCGTCACTCCTCAATTGTTGACTTATTGCAGTTTAGGATCGAGTGACTGCGATTAGCTCTGTTTTTTCCAAGTTACTCAAGTTCTCCAGACAACAAAGGGCGCCCCTTCGCCTCCAGATGCACAAACCCATTCCTATTCCATCCCACGTTCCCAAGTTTGAAGAGCACTCTTCCAATTACCTCAGGAACCGGGACCCTGACCACGAGAGAAACGAGGCGGCGAAACTGCGTAAACAAGTTAAACAAGAGAAGAAGGGTGCAATCAGGGAGTTGCGGAAGGATGCGAAGTTTTTGGCTGCCGTCAGGCACAAGGAACAACAGGAGAAGGACAAGGTGTACAACGAAAGGCTCAAAAGGGCTCACGCATCCATTGAACCGGAGAGGGCGGAAGAGAAGGCGATGCTTCGAGAGAAGGCGAAGGAAAAACGTCGTGCCGGCAGGAGGTAGATACCTTGCATACCGTAGTGTTCGCGCCGCACGCCCAGCGTGCCGCGTCGTAATTAGGTTGTGACTGGCGCGTGATCTGTGACATACCGTGTTCCTTCCCGCCACGCCCGTGGTCATCATCGGGCATGGACTCCAGTCTGTCTGTACCATCCTCCTCTCTGCCACGACCGGCACCGACACTCCAGAACAGGGAGTCCGCGGATTTATTCGAACTTCTGCATGGCGATCTCAGCAACTCCAGCCTGGGATTGGATTCTGACGAAGACTGGGTTCCGCTCATCTCGAACTTCTGTCGCTACTATCTTTCGAAACTCCCAAGCCCGCAAGGATGGCAATGGGACCTATTGCATGAGAAGGTTAAACTCATAGAGCTTATCCTTGTAGTGGTGTCACGAGCCGTTTCCTCCAAGCCGTCCCTATTCATTGGTCACGATTCCAGCGCAAAGCTCTTATTCACGACGTTAGTCGGTCTGCACTATGTGCTAGACCAGTGGTGCCTGGTTGATCTACCTCCAAACGATGCCGTCGTCAATCCACCGACGTTGAGAGGAAACGTCCAAGATGCGATTTCCGAGCTACTCCAATCGTTAGGGAATGGTACCAAGTTAGGAAGAGATAAGGCTACAACGTGGGTCACCCTCGAAAGCATTCTGTCCAAGTGTCTTGGTATTTGTGATGGTAGGTTCCTGATGCCAGCCTTCCTCTCGAAACTCACCCAGCGTCCAGACTATCTCGATTCAATCATCAAACCCGAGCTACCGTGGAAGGTACACCTATTTGGGGTCCAAAATCCAGGACCGGACAATACGGTTTTTGACGCAGTGAGCAGCCCGTTCTACTCTTCTGGTTGAGTTACCGACCTGCAATCAGGAGGACACCATTCCCCACTCCGTCGTTATCCGTAAACCGTCTCAACTTCCTTTGTTCCTTAGTTTCCTGAGCGCGGTAGTTTTGAGAACACTTTCACCACCAATGCTGTGTCAAGACTTACTTGTGCACCATACTAGGCGTGTGATTGCCATATCGAGAGACCTCTGTGATCATTTTCTGTCATCGTCGTGCTCGTTCCCCCTAGCAGAGCGTATCAAGGCAGTATCCCGTATTCTACAAGTCATTCAACCGTTCTGCCGTGACGGCAGCGGTGTTGAGAACACCTCGCGTGCCATACAGTCTCGCGCAATCCTATACCGTCTCGAGCACGGCTCACAGGGCGATTGGGACTATTTCGACACCGCCTTCCAGGAATATATGATGGGTCCGGTGTGTACCGTGGCGGACCTCGTCCCTATTATTGATTCACTCCTCTCGGAGGAACTGCCAAACCCCTTTCAAGTACGTTGAGCACGTATGTCTGTAGTACACATATCTGATTTGGTGTCAACACAGGATGCTGTCGTGTCCTATGTTAGCAAATGTACACGAACATATGACGAAGAAACTTTGCAAGCGCTTGAAGTCCACCTGACGCAGTTTAGGAGTAATCCTCGTGCCACAACCGAAAGGATAGAACGGTTACTGGGAGCAATCCGGCGGAAGGTATCGGATGTCCCAGACGTAAAACCTACTCACGGAAAAACACAATGGATGTCGCACGTGAGGGCGTCGGTTGAAAGGATTATCGCGCCAGATTCTGTCAATTGGATGGAGGATCTCACTTGCATGGAGGATGTCGCTTGCATGTCGCGGGTTTCATATTTGATCCGTGCTCTTGACGACATTCGCGAGCGTTTTGAAAGGCACGTGTTTTATTTATACCGCCGGTTTCATGCCACCCACATTCAGCAGCAAACCCTTGTATAAACCCCAAGAACAAGGTCGTATAGCTTTAGCAAGGGAGATTAGCAACCTCGCATGTTTCCTCGTCCACTCGGATGCCGAGTGTTCCCCCAACTTCACCCCAAAGCATGGATACATAATCTTGACTACCTGCTCGCAGGTCTTTGAGATGTTATTGAGTGGACTACCGGGAAAAGAAGTCACCCCTGCGGTACACCAAGAAGTGATGGAAAGTTTTCGGCGATGTCTCACACACCACCAATCAGGACTCTCCGCATCTGCTCTGAGCATTGCCCATAGTGTCTGTACCAAGGGACTGGTGGACGATCATCGTCACATCCGTTTAGCGGCAGGGTAAGTTTCCAACCCTATCACAATATCACGGATATTTACGTCGTTTGATCAGGCACGTTGCCGCTGAGCTGATTAGGTTGTATCAAACAAATGACAACGAGAAAGCATCGTCATTAGTGGATTCGATCCTGAGGGGGCTCAAGCGACCGGATACACATAAGGAGACAACTCTTGTTGTCCTCGGATACATTGCCAAGTACGTCAGGACTCGCACCGAGCTCCGGTAGTTGTCTCTAACTGGGAAAAGGGTTGCTGTGGGTCACAATTTAGGACGGTCTACCTGTTCGATATTTTCTCTGATCGGAAAGCCAAACCATGCCATCCGCGGGACAGCGTACCTACAAGTGAGTGAAGTCGTGGTTTACCACTGGAACACCGTTGACGTGGGACGTTTTTGCAGCTGATGCAGCTTGCGAAATTTAACAAGAAGTCTCATTATGATTTCCTATCCCCATACATGGGCCAAATCGTTGATTACACAATGTCCCGGGTCAACTCTGAGCCCACGCTATTGGTCGAACTGTGTCGATTTCTTTCTTTGGGGGTACCAGACTTTATACGGCACACGTTATCGGAGACTCTTCCAAAGTTTATCATACAAAGGAACCGCCCCGTTCTGGATTACATCGATAATGCGCTTCCGGAGCGTATATCCCCCCTCATTCTGCGACTCGCAGCGCAGTTATTGGCTCGTATATTCCTGCTGCAGGATCAAAACGCGATCGAAGAGGCGCTCGCGTTTACCTTGGATTTGCTCAACGAGAATACTGGCGGACAGAGGGTTACTCCCGAGAGTTTTATCCTCAGCTGTGATGTTCCGCTGCTCACCGAACTTGTCATTGCCATGGGTGACGGAGATCCAAACATACAGTCGCTTGTACGTCTTTCTGTTGTAAACCTCGGACACAGTTACTCAAGGTACTCAGGTAATCGATGGGTTCAAGAGAGTTCAGGTAGCGACCTCCCAGTCTCCTTCCAGGAAAGCTCGGCCTCCAAATCAAGAAGTGGCTACCAAGGAGTTCGTGACAGCAAACATGCTTGCAATCATGATGCGCCTCAGTGAATCTCTCCATGACATGTACGGAAAGAAACCTGTCGAGATAAAGTGCCAGATTATCGGGGGGATTGCCCCATTCATCTCTTACGTTGGAAACGCAATCAGTGGGATCGGGCTACAGGTGAATCCCTCTACCAGCGCTAGGGAGTTATATCTAACCCACTCAGATTATGGCTCTTCTCCAAGCTATGCTCGTATTTCCTCCTCTTGTCTCGGTGACCCTTAACACCTGGAAGGTTTTTTTACAAACCCTGAAACCATCTGAACTTGGGCTTTATATCGGTACGACCAGCGCGGCGTTTCTCGCGTCCTGGGAACAATTCAGTCGGGACGAAAGGGCGGTGGCTAAAGAATGTCTCGAGTACATTGTCATTCAATGTGGTGACAAGCTTGGCTCCCACCTCGACGAGATAGCCGACCTACGGAGGTATCAAGAATTGCAGGCAGTCAGCGCCAGACTGTCGGAACTTCGTAGTAATGAAACGCCAGAGAACCAACTGCGGAGGATACTGAATCGGACCTCGAACGAGAATTACGCGGTCGCATGCCAGGCGATGGAAGAACTGAAATCTTTCATGTTATCGAAACATTCCGGGTTCATCCACGATCTTGCATCAGGAGATGCCTTCTCCCCCCTTGTTTCCGAGATCGTCTCAAAACTCATGGCCGCCGCGGCTCGGGACGATGACAATGCCGAACCTTTGAGGTTACTTGCTTACCACTGCCTTGGAATTTTTGGGGCCGTAGACCCGGACCGCTTCGAACTCCCACCAGGTGACAAACACGCTGCCCTGTTCAGTAACTTCAATGACGAAAATGATGCCGTGGCATTCGCCCTATATCTCATATCCGACGTCCTTGTCGGAGTATTCCGGTCTGCAAGCGATCTCAACTACCAGACCCAAGTTGCCTACGTGATACAAGAATTGCTCAAGTTCTGCAAGTTCACTCCCGGCATTCTCTCTTCGGCACCGCCCTCATCTGTAACCCTGAGGGTTCGGCGTCGCTGGGAGGCCCTACCGAAGCACGTTATAGAAACAGTCGCGCCGTTCCTGGAGTCGAAGTATCGCAAGAAGAACCAACTTGAAATCAGGGACTCTGGTGTCGTGTATTTGGTCCAACCCACCTATCGGGAATGGATACAGCAATGGACGGCGTATCTCCTCGACAAGGCGGTTGGAACTCACGTCAATGCAATATTCCCATTGTTCCACTGGATCATCGTACATAAGGACGCCAGCATCGCTCATCGGCTGCTTCCGCACCTGGTTTTGAACCTCATGATATTTGGGCCAGAGGAGGAGGTTGAGCTCATCCGTCTAGAGATTTTGGCTGTACTGGAAGACCAGGTCGATCCAAATGGAAAGTCGACCAACGATAAACGTTTTCTCAGTACTCAGGTGTGACGCCCGTTCGAGAATTCTCAGTCTCCTGACATCTTAGTAGGCAATCTTCATGCTCATGGACCACTTGAATAAATGGGTTCGAATAGTTCGACAAGAAGCGACCAGCAAGAAACCCGATGGCGGGTCCAGGCGAAGCAGGATGTACGGGGGTGATGAAATGGAGCAACGATTACTGCGCGTGGATTCCATCTTGTCCAGCATACCTCTCGAACTGGTGGCTCGGGCTGCCTTTCAGTGCAAGGCATTTGCGCGGTCCTTGATGAGCTTTGAGGGGCAGGTCTTTGACCTCAAAGCGAGCGATGATGAAGAAGCCGAATTGCAGCCTTATTACGAACGCCTTCACGAGATATATGCCAACCTCGACGAACCAGACGGGATGGAAGGTGTTTCGACTCTAGTCTTGTCGCCGTCTCTTGAACATCAAATCCGACAACACGAGAGTACGGGGCGCTGGACATCTGCTCAGAGCTGTTGGGAGGTCAAATTGCAGAGTAACCCGAACAACCTCGACTACCACATCGGACTTCTCCGTTGCCTTCGAAACCTGGGACATTACGGTCAATATGTTCATTCCGTGGATCCTTAATCTGGCTGATGTAACTTTTAGATACTCTCCGAACACACGTCAAGGGCGTTCTCACTCGTAATCCCGAATGGGAGCCAGCCTTGATTGGCTTCCAGATAGAGAGCGCATGGATGGTTGGCGACTGGCAAGAGGTTCAAACCTCCATTGACCGGACGGAGACTGACACATCTCACACTGTGATTGCTCGAGTTCTTCTTGCTTACCACAAGAGAGAGTCTCCCGCTGCTGCTCTCGCCTCTGCGCGCAAACTACTCGGCGCTCCCATAACCGCCGTTGGTGCGCGAGGGTATCTCGGCTGTTACCAATCCGTCTTGGACTTGCACATGCTACAGGAGGTTGACTTGATCAACTCAGTATCCACCGGGCCGCACCCACGTCCGCTGCGCGAACTCTCCGGAGCCTTGGCCGCCAGGTTGGAGGCAACCCTTCCCGCTTTTAGGGTGCGCGAGCCAATTCTAAGCATGCGACGGACTGCTTTTGGTATCAAGTAAGTGACTAGTGTAGCACATGGGCGTTGTTAAGCGAACACCCCACAGTGGCGACAAAGATGACGAAAGCGTTAGCGGTGAAAACATCATTGGGCTTACGTGGTTGGACAGTTCGAAGATCGCCAGAAAGGCTGGGCATTGGCAAACTGCGTACAGCGCAATGCTTCAAGCTCAACGCAGGGCTGCGCCGTATTGGTTTTTAGAGAGCGCCAAACTGACAAAGGCTGCGAGCGAACCACTGCGGGCTCTTCAGGAGCTCGAGCATGCACTTCGTTCTTCCACACAGGCCGATGACCAAGAGAACCGCAAGTCAAAGGCCAAGGTACCCCACTTCACACATGCATCCTCTACTTAGCTCATAACCCTCCAGGCTCTCGTGACTCGTGCTCGCTGGATGAATGAATCTGAGCGGTACCAGCCCAACGAGGTTTTGAAGGCATTCCAAGCGGGAGCAGAGATACTCACAACGTAAGAAGGAGAAACTTCCGTTTTCATACTTTTGACACCTTCTAGGTGGGAGAGCGGCCATTTCCACCTTGGTCATTTCCAGGATGAATGCTTCAAAATGTTACCACAATCTGATTTGCGGTCGAGGTGGGTGAGGTTTTTATCATCTGCTCCCTTTCTCAAATTGTAGGAACAGAGGTTCCCGCATGAACCTCAACACGATCCGATTCTACTCAAAAGCGATCAAGGCTGGATCGAAATACGTGTATCAAACTGTCCCACGTCTGCTGACGTTGTGGTTGGATTTGGGAGAAGACGATCCAGGACTAAGGATGGAGTCAAATCAGAAGATAAACCAGGAAGTTGCGAAAGCCATTGAAGCCACCCCCACATACAAGGTTCGCTACTCCCCCCCTCCATCCCGCAGTACATATTTTTACGCCTCACAGTGGTTCCCAGCCTTTCCCCAAATTGCTTCGCGTGTTGGCCATGGGAGTGACGAGGTTTACAAGTTGCTCGCAAACTTGATATCTCGAATAATTGGGGAATACCCAAAACAAGCACTCTGGCTATTCATATCTGTGGTCAAGTCCACGAAACATATTCGAGCATCAAGAGGAAAGAAAATCTTAGACCGACTGAAGGTGAGCCCAACCCCAGTGGTGTTCCGGTGCGAGCCGCTTATGCGGTCGATCACAAAAGTTAGACCCCCGGTATAGGGGCACAGACGTTCCTGGTCTCATAGGCGACTCACTGACAATGACGAATGAGCTACTGGGTTTATGCGACTATCCCATTAAGGATGACAGGAAGACTCTGAATATGCAGAAGAACTTCCCGAACCTCTTCAAGCTTGCACCTTCTAGAGTAATCATTCCCCTTCAGGAGTCGCTAATAGCGAACTTCCCCCCTACGTCCTCGTCTGAGACGACCCATCAGCCTTTCCCAATAGACGCTCCCACCTTTGAATGTTTGTCGGCCTTCGTTGTTCTCTGCGGGCGCTGGACCTAACTTTTGGCAGTTCTCTACGATGAAATCGAGGTCATGCGCTCTTTGGCGAAGCCAAGGAAAATTAGCATCAGGGGTAGCAATGGTCAGACGTATGTCTTCCTTGGGAAACCAAAGGATGACTTGCGAAAGGACGCCCGCTTGATGGATTTCGACGGAATGATAAACAAGCTCTTGAAGGCTAACTCTGAGTCTCGAAGACGGAAGCTCTGTCAGTTTCTCTTTCATATGATGTGCCGGGTCGCTCACAGTTGTCGTAGACATCCGCACGTATGGTGTTGTCACCCTGAACGAGGAGTGTGGGTTCATCCAATGGGTGTCATACACTGTTCCCGTGCGCAACGTGCTCGTGAACATGTATGAACGCCGAGGTATCGCCGGTGGATGGGTAAGCCACGATTCTGGACCCGTTTTGAACGGTATTGAAAGGCTTCTTAGAGTAACGAGCTAGTGCAAGCGTTCGGCAAGATAAAGGCGACTGAATCCCCGAAAGAGGTCGCGGAAGTATTTCAGACGGAGATCCTAAAACAGTCTGTGCAACTCCGTTTCCTCATTTTGACTGTGGAGGTAAACTTTTGTACAGCTTCCCACCTCTTTTCCACAACTGGTTTCTGGAGACCTTCCCAGAACCCTCTGTCTGGTTGTCAAGTCGCTTGGCCTACAGTCGAACTGCGGCGGTTATGTCTATCATCGGATTCATCCTTGGGTGCGGTCCCCACCATCTTTTTTTGTACTCGTGTTGATCGTGTTCGTAGTCTGGGTGATCGTCATCTTGAAAACATCCTCCTAGATTCGCACTCTGGGGACATCGTGCATGTTGACTTTAATTGTCTTTTCGAGAAGGTACGCCTTTCAATCACTCTGAGTCATGACATCCCTTGACGTGATGTAGGGGAAAACACTTGAAACGCCTGAACGTGTCCCCTTCAGACTTACCAGTAATATCGTCGATGCACTGGGTGTGACAGGACCCGAGGGTAGGCTTTGCAGGAACACGTTTCTTGAAGGAACTCACCCGTTGTCAGGTCTTTTCCGCATCGCTTGTGAGATCACGCTGCAAATATTGCGCACTAACAAAGATTCCCTTATGAGCGTCTTGGATGCTTTCATCCACGATCCGTTGATGGAATGGGAGGAGGAGAAACGGAGATTGGTACGGGTAATTTGTGAATGAACAGGGACCAGGGCTTCTGACCAGTTATACAGGACAGAAAGTCAAAACACGCGAACCATAACAACGTGAAAGCTTTGACCGATCTCAAGGTGTTGGCGAAGAATGCACTAGATCCGATCGGAAAGAAACTGAGAGGGCTTTATGCCCCGAACGGGAAAGGGCATTTGAAGGAAATATCAACGAGCAACCTGGTGCAGATGGTTATTCAGGAGGCTACTGACCCTGGAAATCTGGTACGTCGACTGGGTCCTATCGACACGCACCCCATTTCTAACGTTGTGGCATCATAGGGGAAGATGTACCCAGGTTGGGCCCCGCATTTATGACCCTTCTCAACCGCTCATTAAAAATGGGAAGCTCAGAACATGACTCCTCCCGCGCTCATCGTCCGCAAAGCCCCCGTACAAGTAGTCCCAGTTGTATCCAGTGTCCACTGCACAGTTCACATCGCAATAAAAGATCTATCTATCCCAATCTTCCATAGCGAACGACAGGACGCTGAACGTTGAAGATTCCGGCCCGCCTTTACTCCCGAGGTTCTCGACGCCACGTCGAATGAACCGAACAAGTCCGTCAAGTTCCCTCGACATCTTTTCCACCCTCGTGAATGCATCCTCCTCCGCAAACGAGATGGTGGTGTCGCCAATGAAAGAGGGTGGTTCCATGCCGTATCCCTCGTCGTCGCCATCTTCTTGCTCTGATTCGCTGCTTTCTATATCGGAATCGATGGTGTTCCCCTCACGGTCCTGTCCGTTGCGAGAGAACTCGACTGTGTTCTTGCGTAACCGACGAAGTCTTTTGCTCCTATGCCTTCTGACACGTAGCGAGACTGACACATCACGACTTCGAGAGACACTATCTTGAGGTGATTCGCCTTTGAGGGTCGCGAAACATTCGGTAAAGTAGAGGGAGATGTCAAGGATCGAGATAATGGAGCGGTATATCGAAGCAGCCTATTCCGAACGGGCCAGTTAGTTTGGGACTTGCACTGACACGTCCCATCCTACCTTATGCTGCAGGAAGCACCTGCTCTTGATCGATTCGATGCTTTTCAAAGCTGAGCAACCGCGAACACCAGAAATAGAAAAGGGGGGCTTACTGTTCGCTATGGAGTTGGATGATTTCGTCCAGTGATTTTACCTCTCGAAGACAGTTGTGTAATTTCTGGACTTCAATTTGAATGACCTGTAGGTATTGGTAAGTCCTTGAATCGCCCCCATTGAAAACGATGGTCAAGGACATACGTATGTCGAGACATAATCGAGCAGAGTGCTGTACCGAGCAAAGGCGTGAGCCAAATGGATAGGGAGGATGATCTCGGCCCTTACTTGACGAACCAAGATAGCTTGTTCCGGAGTGCGTAGAAAGCTTTCATCTCCGCTTGTTGGCGAGCGTCTCCGGACGCGAGTCCTGATCCGCGCAAGACTGTATTCTCCAAAAGACTCCTCGCTCGTTTGATCTGCGTCAACCAAACGAAGATCGAAGAATATGACTGGATTGCCTTCGGGGCGCAGATATAAGTCAGCGGGAACGGGACGGCGTACTCCATGAACAACGGGTCCAATTCTCTCACACTCCTAGTTGTCGCTTTATCTGGGCTATCTTGATATGAAAGCCGAACGAGCGAAGGGTCGATCCACCTGTGGTAGCTCATCTCCACGACATCTCGGAACGTACTATTGAGGAAGTGGAAGTCGAACCAAGCCTGTTGTGAGTCGATCTTGGCGAAAAGCGAGTCGAGAAAATGGTTCATTACATCTCCTCGTCTCATGAAGTAGCAGTCCTCCATCACGTTCAAGTGGTACTCGAGATCGCAATCTTCTAGCAGGACTTTAGTAAGCGCTTGTTGTGCGGAGAGGTAGCGTGGGTGCAGATCTTCGTAAACAATTCTGGAGAGGGCTTCGGCCGAGGTAGGGAGTATAATCGTCCCCTCATCCTCGCCCCTAGAGGGGTGCCATATAAGGGTCTCGAATCGCTTCCAACCGATACTCGCAGTCGCAAAGGCTGTGTCCATGTCGTCGGGGTCTTCCGGTTGAAGGTCCCCGCCAAGAGCCCTCAATAGCCCAACCGCCTTCCCTGTACTCAATACGTCCTGTGCCACATGCTTGACGAATACAGGAAGTACCTGTGAGACCCCACTTCCATCGTTTCTCAGTGAGCATCCCTCTGTCCAGAAGTCTGGGTCCGATAGGGGGATTTCGTTATCCTCGATGAAGAATTCGTCGTCTATAGCTCCTGTCCCATGTCCCCCGACATTTTCAGGAACCGCAGGGACCCCAAGGCTCGAAAAATCATGGATCGGCATCCCGTCCCTAATCCATGCCCCGATCATCGACCAAACAGGCTCGGCACTTTTGGAGAAGACCCTCATTAGCGTCGCGGAGATGGCAGGTTCTCCCATCAGGTCCTGTTCGCGAACTGCGTGCAGGAGCGCGTTTAAAAGATAGGTGGTGACAACTACTGAGGGGACGTTGTTCTGGACTTCGGTCAAGTCCCATATCGGTATCGCATCAGCGACGCTCGACTTGACGAAATGAACCTGATATCTCCGGGAGTCGGATGCTTGTCGGGTGACATCCTCCAAGATTCTCTTTAATGTGTCGAAGGTAGCCCCAAATTCGTCTCGAACAAATTTTTCCAGGCTAAGCAAACTGACAACCAACGGCTGTTCTGCTGTCCCGCAAGGTCCCTGAGCACGGCAGATATCTTCTTCTCTAGCGGAGCACCATGAGTCGAACCTCCGTACTTCGAATTCTACGGCTTCGGCAAAAGCTTCAAGAGTCCTGGAGTTCCTCCTTCGAAAGTTGAGGATATATGAGACCTTGTCTCCCCCCTCACTCTTCGACCTTTCTGCAGTTTTCGCGAACACGGTTGAGACAAATCGACGGAGGTGCTGTAGAGTGGTCGCCAGACGTGCAAAGGCAGAGATGATCGAATATTGGGAATCAGGGGTCAAGTGCATGAGTCTTGGGGATTTTGAAGGCTATATTTCGAGGTTAGCCGCACCCAGGAGGGCAAGCGTGCGCGGGGGGGGGACTCCTGTACCTGATACGAAAACAGATGTTCCCTTGAATCAACCCATGTGAACATCAGGTTCTCAAAATTCTGGAGACCCATGAGGACTTCACGAACAGCGTAGTGCTCGGGGATGTATTTCTGCAACAATCGTGAGCCCAACACTCAACCATTGCTTAGTCCACCGTACCTCGTGCGCAGCTGCCCCAAAAATACCCACGGTAGAACCCTTCTGTATCCTATTAAGGGAAGGAGCGAGGGTTGAGTGATCGCCGAGGCTAAAGGGGCGGTCAAGGTCTGCCTGTATGCGCCACTCAGGCCTCCAATACTGCCTCGCTTGCAAGTCCTCGAATGCTTTG
>QFEV01005882.1:0-13977 GCA_003316405.1 Thelephora aurantiotincta
GATGCTTTCACTCTATTTTTGCAGGTAACATGCGAGTTCAGACCACGAAAACGCCTACGTTCGCGTCAGCGTTGCCACGGCCCTCGCAGAAGCGGTAGAACAGTGGCCACAATCAGCCTCTCAGACGATCAAGACGTTGTGTGGGTTGTACCGTGAGAAGGTAGGAACGCGCAAAACCTATCCAACCGCATTTAGTGATGGTCTCCATAGGCGAAGATACTTGCACCAGAATTTGACCAATACGTAAGCTCCCAAAATTTGTGCTCCCAACAAAACGCTAAAATATGTGCAGGGAATGGTCATCGAGTCCAGTCTCAACCGTTCTGACCCGTGGCCTGCCCGAGTGGCCATCGGTCAGACATTCAAACACCTCGCCCCCTCGTTTACGCAACCTGAAGTTGAGCCTTTCTTTGTCTTCCTCATCAAGGAGGGGGCTCTGGGAGACAGGGAAGCAGGCGTCCGGAAGGCCATGCTGGATGCTGGCACGGCAGTGATTGACCTTTATGGTGCATCTTCCCTCCCTGGGCTTATTTCGATGTTCGAGACGCAACTTGGCATGGCTTCGACTGCAGAAATGCAAGACCAGATTCAGGAGGCCGTAGTTATTCTCTTTGGTCGCCTTGGCCGTCACCTCGACCCATCTGACCCACGGACGCCGGCATTGGTTGAACGACTTGTTGAAGCTCTAAAGACCCCAGCAGAGCAAGTTCAAATCGCGGTTGCGGACTGTCTCGCTCCCCTCGTAAACAAGGTGACATCGCCTATCCAACAACTCGTTGACCGACTTCTCGTGGACCTGGCAGAAGCGTCGAAATATGCTGCTCGACGAGGGGCCGCGTACGGCCTTGCGGGGGTTATCAAAGGGGTTGGTATTCGGGGCGTCAAGCAGTATGGTATCTTCCCTCGCTTGAAGGGATATGTCGAAGACAAGAAACGGTACGAGGCTCGCCAGGGCGCAGTTATGGGTTTCGAAACAATGTCCGCTACTCTCAAGCGTACTTTCGAGCCATACGTGATCCATATCATCCCTCTGCTTCTTGTCGCTTTCGGTGATGGGACTCCAGAGGTCCGGGAAGCCGCTCAGGACGCTGCTCGAGTTATGATGGGTAACATGTCAGGCTATGGAGTCAAACTCATACTGCCTGATTTACTGTCAGGCCTTGACGAGAAACAATGGAGGACGAAGAAGGGATCTATCGAGCTGCTCGGGATGATGGCTTACTGTGCTCCACGACAACTTTCTCAATCTCTACCCGTTGTCATCCCTCGTCTCACCGGTGTCTTGACGGATTCCCATGCTCAAGTCAAATCATCCGCGAACAAGAGTTTGAAGCAATTTGGCGAAGTGATCAGTAATCCGGAGATCCAAGCACTCGTCCCAGTGTTCCTCAAAGCCCTCGTCGATCCCGCAAAGACACCGAACGCTCTTTCTGCTCTGCTGAAAACCTCCTTTATGCACTACATCGATCTTTCGTCATTAGCTTTGGTATGTGAATAACGACAGCGTCAATTTATTCGCTAATGACTGCTTCCAGGTCGTTCCTATCCTTGAGCGCGGTTTACGCGAACGTGGTGCGGATACGAAACGCAAAGCCTCCCAGATCGTTGGTAATCTTGCCTCATTAACCGAATCGAAAGACTTTGTTCCATACCTTTCCCGATTACTCCCTCTCATACACATCGTTTTGGTGGATCCCGTGCCCGAAGCTCGTGCTACCGCAGCCAAGGCTTTGGGTACGCTCGTCGAGCGATTGGGAGAGGCACACTTTCCGGATCTGGTACCCGGCCTCTTACGTACTCTCAAAGCGGACACGTCGGGTGTTGACAGGCAGGGGGCCGCACAAGGTCTTAGTGAAGTTTTGGCGGGATTAGGAATGGAGCGTCTCGAAGGTCTTCTCCCGGATATCATTGCCAATGCGCAATCACCCCGTAGCACGGTCAAGGAAGGATTCATGACCCTCCTGGTGTTCTTGCCTGCCACATTCGGAACAAGATTCCAGCCACACCTTCCAAAGATCATTGCTCCGATTTTGGGAGGTCTTGCAGATTCTGAAGACTTTGTTCGGGATGCCGCCATGAGAGCGGGAAGGATGATTGTTACAAATTACTCCAACAAAGCCATTGATCTCCTCTTACCCGAGCTCGAGAACGGAATGTTTGACTCTGGCTGGAGAATCAGGGTATTTTGTGTTTGGTTTTCGCATGGCTGATGGCTGACTGACGTGGAATTCATCGCAGCAATCCTCGATTACCTTGGTTGGAGAACTTCTATTCAAGATCACGGGTATTAGCGGCAAGAATGAAATTGAGGAGGATGAGGCCGCAGATGCTGCTCTGGCGGAATCGTCTAAGCGTGCTCTTGTCGAAGTTTTGGGAAGAGAAAGACGTGACAGGATTCTCTCGGCCCTGTTCATCGCGAGGCAAGACTCAGTCAGCGTCGTCCGACAATCGTCCATACACATCTGGAAGGCACTGGTTCACAATACTCCAAGGACAGGTCAGCCTCTCGTTTCGATCCAAAAGCTTGTTAGCCTAAACGACCCTGTAGTTCGCGAAATCCTTCCAGAGCTTATCGATCAACTCATCAAGTTAGTCTCAAGCGAAGAGTTCGAGCAACAGGAGGTATGTTGCCACAGGGTAAAAACATGCTTTCCTCTCAATCTATGCAGACCGCCTCCAGGACTGCCACGGAGCTATGCAAGAAGTCCGGAGAAAAGTTGTTAGCAGATATCATCACAGTTCTCAAGGAATGCTCTACGTCTCAGGATGCAAGGACGAGAACGGGTGCTTGTCTACTACTTGCAGAAGTCATGTACGTGTAAACCTCCATTTACTCTGGGACGCTCTAACCTTGCACACAGGCAAAGTACAACTGACGCACAACGGGAGAACCAGGAAAATGTGATCATCACGATTGTTCGATCGTCTCTCGTTGACGACGAGGCTATCGTACGGACTGCAGCCGCGAAAGCTTTCGATGTCCTGCAAGAACAGCTTGGATCGAAGGCCGTTGACCAGACTATCCCTACCCTCTTGGAGGCCCTCCGGCAACCAGGAGAGAGTTCTGGGACCGCTCTGCAGGCTCTCAAAGAAGTCATGAATGCAGGTTTCTGATACGGTCCTCCCGCTGAAATACACTGATGACGGTTTTAGGTTCGTGCCCACACTGTGTTCCCGATTCTCATCCCCGCCCTCGTTGCAAGCCCGATGACACTGTTCAATGCGCGCGCCCTTGAATCTCTCGTAACTGTGGCAGGAAATGCTCTCAGCCGAAGGCTCAATGCCATTGTCGGGGCCCTCGTTCAAGAACTGGAGACCACGACGGATCAAGAACTTCACGATGCCGTCAGAGAGACCCTGGAGGCTCTCCTAGGATCAATTGTTGATGCCGAAGGACTAAACACCCTCATGCTTCTCCTCATGGAATGGTAGGTGCACGTGCAGCTTTTGTATTACGAGTACTCACTGTCGCCCAGGGCTAAGCACAATCATCCAAAACGACGTGCAAGCGCATGCCAGGTGTTCGCCGCATTTTGCGAGACCTCCGAGTTAGATTCTTCACTGTACCGTGTTGATTGGATCCGTCAACTCGTCACGCTGATGGACGATCCACAAGTCGAGGTGCACACTGCGGCGTTCCAAGCCTTGGACACCTTCATCAAGTCTGTCCCAAAAGAGGAGGTTGAACCTCTGGTCGTTCCGCTACGCAGGACGATCGAATCAACGGGAGTCCCAGGTGCCTACGTTCCCGGCTTCAGCCTTCCAAAGGGTGTCTCACCTATGGTTCCCGTTATCATTGGTGGTCTGACGTCGGGAAGCAACGATCAGCGAGAGCAAGCAGCTTACGCCATTGGTGACCTCGTGGAAAGGACCGAGGAGAACGCCATGAAACCATTCGTTGTTCCCTTCACTGGCCCTCTCATCCGTGTTGCTACCCAAGCAACCACCCACCCGCCGGCCGTGAAAATCGCAATCTTGACTGCATTATCCACTATGCTGGAAAGGATTCCCATATTTGTAAAGCCGTTCTTCCCACAACTTCAACGTACGTTCGTTAAGAGTGTCGGTGACCCTGCCAGCCTGGCCGTCCGTGCCAAGGCCGCGCAAGCGCTCGGGGTCTTGATGAAGAACCAGCCCCGAGTAGATCCTGTGATTACCGAACTCGTCGGGGGAGCCAGGAACAACGAAGACTCGATCGCCGGAAGCTTTGTTCTTGCTCTGGCCAAAGTTGTTCAGAATGGTGGTCCGAACGTGGGAGAAAAAGCCAAGGAGTCGTGTGTAGAGCTGATATCCGATGCCTTCAAAGAACGCCATGAAGGTGAGAGGATGGTTGGTTTTGAATATGCGAGAACGGTTCCTTACCTTGGCCAACAGAACCATACTGCCAGTCCGTGGGAGCCTTGTTTGTGTCGCTCTCCAGCGTACCTCATTTACTAAAACCTGTCGCACAGTAGGTTACCTTGGTGGTCCCTACTGTTACGTCGCTGACAATCAACTACAGATCGCACCTTGTAGAGGCAACACCCGCGACAGTTCTGGGTTCAAACATAACTTCTGCCGTCCTCTCCGCAGAAGATCCAGCACAAAGCGGCCTCTTCCAAGAAATGGGCCTCTTGCGAAGTGTCGCGAAGAAGGTTCTAGAAAACATCGGAAGCGACAAGCATTCCATCTCGCGACTTTCCCGTGAATCCAAAGATCTTTTAAAGGTGTCACAAGAAGACGAGCTCCAGGGGGTGTTCTAAGGTATCGTTCCTTTTTAACAAAGTGCATAAATACGCTGTATATTACATCCGTCGTTATGGTGACATTGCAACCAAAACGTTAAAGTTGTACACTCGAGGAGACGGGTTGAAATGGAACCCAAGTTCCGCTGCGTCTACATGTGCAACGAGATTTTCATCCCGATATAATGATGCCCTCATAGTGCCGGCAGGTTCCAACCGGTGAGATAATTTAGATACCCCAGCTGGGATGTTCCACGATCTGGCATGTTCCCCCGATGATAACCGTATCGTCCCCGGTGCGGCAGCCAGCACTACAACCCAAAACTTGTCGTCGGTCTATGAAAGTAAAAGGGCGGACGTCAGAGGGTGGGCCTTGATTTTAGTCAAAGCGTCAGAAATCCCACCAATTCCCAATTATCCGGACGGGGGACACAATCGTGACTTGCGTGTGCTGCTTTTGGGTGTGGCCTACCCCAAACGAATATCTTGTCGTGGTGGATCCGGGGGTAATACCCGTGCTTGAACGCGAACGAAAAGTAAGAGTTGAGTTGTAGCCACGCTTCGTGCGGGAACCCGTCGACCCAAGCTTGAGAATTCGGTTGGGCGCCTTTGATTGGGCCAACATAGTGGGATTCGCCGTAGTCTGTGGTGCGATCCTTCTGTGAAAAAAAAGTCACGACAAAGGAATGGAGTGACTTGCCATTCCAAGAGATAATTTGAGCTATATCGACTTTATCTCTCATCCCGACGATTTGTTCCCAACGGTGAACGAAGAGATGATCATCTCCTCGGTAGATCCACTGCGATGGCGGTTAAGACATTTATGCTTCATATATCCAAAATTGATCGCTCACGTTCTTGTTCCAAGAATCCGGACCGTAATGCTAAAGCAAAGTTAGCTGAGGTCAAGAATGGCCACACTTGGTTTTGCCGACCGTGAAGAACCATGGTGAGATGGCCGCCATGAACGTACGACCACCTAAATGGTGTATATGGTGCCGATCCGTGTCGAGAGCGGGTAATCTTATCTCTTCAGGAGGGGAATTCTTGTTCAAATGAATCGGCCAGCTTCCATTCCACTGAGAAACGTGCCGTTTTTAAAGTGACCGTGCGAAGGGGTTTTAGGAACGAGGAACGCACGTTGAAATATCCGTCCATGAACGGGAGCGAAGGGTACCTTCTGGGATCTATGAAGAAAGATGGGATGAAGTAAATCTGGTGTCGTCTAGAGCTCAGCGACGGCATGAAGTCGAAAGCCGCGTCAACCTACGGGGGTGAACTCTTCCAATCTCCTCTTGGTATGCGCCCATCCATGCTCGGGTGCATGGTGTCCGAATTTACTGTCTTGTCCGGCGAAAGTTGAGATCACGAGTTTACCTTCCCTGTAGTATTGATTGCCATGGTTCAAGAATGGCAGAATGTAGCGTAATAGGCATCCCACGTCGTCCGGGGAGGCGCACGGGGTGCATCTAATCATTCACCAGTTAAGGAGTCGAGATCAGCATTGACGTCCGTTTTGAGGAGATACCACCGGGTACACGCACGTCATATCGAAACTGATGAACATTTTGAAGGGTAGACCAGTTCCCTGGGCGGCATTGTAGCAGTCATGGACCCGGTCGACTTGCCAGTCCTCCAAACCGACGTTGAGAGCGAACCCGTCGCTAGGCGGGCGGAGTTCCGTTTGACGTCTTGGATACATGAAATTCGGTCGCGGTACTCACAATCCACTGGCGTGAGCCAAGTTGATGTCGTCCACCCAGTCCTGGACCGTGTATGGCTGTGGCGACGCTTTTAACTCCCACTAAACATTTACATATTGAGAGTGCATTTACATAGGTGTTCCCCACCATGAAACTGTTCGCCACGGGTAAAACAGAGATACAGCGGAAGAGATCGCAATGAGCGAGATCCAATGAGAAGAGGAGATGCCTACTGGGCAAAGACATGCTTCTCCCTGAGATTTTGAGATGGTTTCTTCTTGCCCAAGAGCGAGCTGAACATGGCCGTCGTGGGAGAACTGGGGATCGCCTCAGAAACAGCTTGTTGAGGTTGAACGCACTTGGAACGTTACGATCCAGGCGAGCGACAAACAATAGCTGTGAGAGAATGGGGAGAGATGTAAATATTCTTGCGCATCCGGGACTCGGTATCGTAGAGTTGGAGGAGGGCGCTTCCTGGCCACCGAGTGAAAGCTACGAGGCAAGAAACTGTACACTATTGTGCCCCCATCTGTGAGCATCTACGCCAACTGAGCGGCAACGTGGACTCGCGAGGTTTCCTCTCTATACCAAGGATGCACCGTCGAGCGCGAGGTGAAGCCCGGAATGAGGTCGGATCCCCCGGCGACCCAGGCGAAGTCAATCTGGTCCCGCTCACGGGATCAACTCCAGATCTCAGAATCGGTGCCCCAGCTTCATCAACTCCCAGTCCCTTGACCTCCCGCGACAAGAAATCGAAAAGCATGCAGACGGTTCTGTTCCCGGCCATTCTCCTAACTGCTCCCCTCGCGCAACGCAGACCGCTACTCCTTTTCCAACAAACTCCAATCTATTTTCAGCCCAAAACGCAGCAAATCTCAAAGCGCGCCACCGGGCCACCCGTGGAAGATGAGGGCAAACCAGACAGGAAATCCGCGACATATGACACGACCGAGCTAGCCAACAGTACAGTCACAGAATACTCTCCCCCCCCAAGTCCATTGCGGGTGGTCTCTTTTCCATCCTGATGTACGGTTCATCTACGCTGCGCTGCACCATTCGTGACACTTACAGCGGCCCTAACAAACAATTACCTGTCGCCGAGCGGTAGAATCGTTGGTACCCAAAGTTGAAGGTCCGATGCAATAGCTAAGCGAGGAGGAAGAAAAAAGGAAACTCTTCAAACGGTAATCACACTCTCCGAGGTGGAGAGACTTGCCTGATGCGTGGCTTGCTAGGAAACTGGATAATATTCTCCAACATCTCGTCCCACTGGAACAATGAGCCAAGGTCACGCCGTTCGTGGACAGCGTCGACGACATAGAAAAACTTGGTGGCTTGGTCGAGAATATCCACCACGCTATTGTGGATTATCAGGTTCGTCCTTCGGGTATTCGCTCCTCCATTGCCTGATATTCATGTGCAAAGAAAACCAATCGAGTTACAAACCCGCCACTTTCCACACCCCAGAATTTGATCGTCTAAATACCTGACAGTATGTGGGCAGTGTTATCCTGGGCGCTGTATCTCATATTTCCTTCAGATAACGTGGACACCACCACCGTTCTCGATCGTGTACCGGAAATCATCCGTACTAATGAGAAGGTCGGACCAGGCGCAAGCGCGGAAGAGAACAAATCAAACTGGAAGTCGACCGTGTCAGCCACGGCAAAATTACTCCTACGTGGGGTGGGAGACTCCGCAGACGCCTTCCCTCTACTCAAATCTGTCGCGGGAGGTCCCCGCCTCATCCTGGAGAATTCCGAGGTGTGGCTATCCTCCCCCATGTACTACCCACAACACTTACAGGTGTCACAGAGGGTGAAGGCAAATCGGCAAACAATAGACTCGTTGGCACCCCGGATTAGAGCGCTTCTTGAATCGTTCTGCGCACCTGTTTCTGAAGGTGATATCGGGGAGAAATCAAGGAGAAACATCCTGGAACGGTAATCCCATCCTCTCCGACGTCGAGAGTAGGGCCTGACACGACTGTTAGGAAACTAGAAGCCATTTTCCAAGATCTAACTCCACTGGCGAAACAAGGGAACGTCAAGGATTTCTTCGGCAACGGGAAGAACACGGATAAACTTCTTGGTCTGGTTGAGGACGTTCGCGATGCCGTGATGGACTATCAGGTTTGTGGCCGGAATGAGCTCGTTTTCTCGCGTCTGACATCCATGTTGCAATAAGATGTTCACGACAAGAGTTGTCGATTCATCGTGAGTACCACTCCCCCGTTGTTAGGCTGTTTGTAATAACTTGCGGACAGGGAGATGTGGACCGAGTCCTTCTTAACGGCATCCATCACATGGTCGAGGCCGAGCACCGTTCCGGGGATAGGCAGGGGCACCTGAGGGAAACAAGAAGGGATATTCTCCTACAACTCGAAGATTGGCTGGAGGATGGACAAAGCCAACGGGTGTTCTGACTCAATGACCTCGCGGGGACCGGGAAGTCAACCATCGCCCAGACATTTGCCGACATCACCTTCGCGGAGGGGAAGTTCTGTGCAAGTTTCTTTTTCTCCCGAGACTTTGAGGATCGGAACAACCTTCAGGTCATCTTCCCAACGCTCGCGTTTCAACTCGCATATTAGTACCCCCAGTTCCGAGAGCAGCTATTCGAAGTCATGAGAACAAACCCTGGAATTGGGCGCGAATCTCTTTGCTCCCATCGAAAAAAGATGAACATTAGGGTATCCAGGCTATAAGGGCTATGCGAAATATAAATATGCACGCGCCGAAAACATTACTAAGAAAATCGTGAATGTCCAAAAGTCATGAAACCATGAAAAAGGGGTTCAAAAAAAAAGGGTTTTGGGTCAGTACTAACTCAGATAGATGCCAGATCCATCTCATAAAAATAATCGTCGTTGTTCGTGAGCGGGCGTTTTGACTCCATAGAAAAGAAAAGGAGGAGGGTTTTATGCGCCAATCTCGACCTGAACTTGAGCGAGAAGTTCCATGTTGGCTTTTCGGTACGTGTCTTGGACGAGTCCGTAAGTCTCGTGAGGTACGTCGCTGAGGAGGAAGACTGGAGGTTGATTGCGGTCCGTGCCCCACTTGGGCCAGGTCATATTGTGCAGGAGTGAACTGGTGAACTGGTCCTTTGGTGGGATGGGGTTCTGGAAGTTGACAAACGATACTGGAGAAGATCCTGATCAGCCTCACAATAACGCAGCCTCGATGGTAAACCCGGAACTCACAGACGCTATCCAATGCGACTTTGTCCGTAACGTTTGGGGTAGTTCCGTAGAATTCGGAAAGCTCCCCACCGTGGACAGACCCAAGATACTTAAAGCCTTTCTCTCGCTTCCACACTGCGATGAAAATCAGCGGAAGGAAGGGAGTATAAACGAGGGACACCTACGCCATACAAAGGCGTCTTGAACCTTTGAAACAGCCTCCAACATCTTCCTCCTCGCAGAGCCAACGATGAAATCTCCTTGGAAGGCGGCGATACGCTTGTACTGAGGGCTAACGGAAGAGTAAGTATTTGTGGAAGGAAGGAGAAAACCGCACGATACGTACAAGTTGGGGTACTGGATAGCGGGGGTATCGAAGGGTGAGCCCTGGAAGGACGCGTTAGGTAAAGGTGGTGTGAAAGGATGAACAGTTCAACTAACGAAGTCAGGATCCGCAGGGTAGGCAGCCATGACACGATCGACAGTAGAGGAGTTGACACCTCCAACGAAATATTCCTCGATAAAAGCACGGAACTGCCTGTTGTCGCCGACTCCTTGGACAACTGGAACGGAGAAGAGCCTGAAACGAAAGAAAGCCGATCGGTCAATATCTCGGATTCGAACGTTAGCGTTCCCACACTCACGTTCCCTCATCGTCATTGCTGCCCAGCATGAGAGGAACATTACTAAACTCTCCGTCACGGAAAGCGGTCTTAAGGGTCTTATTGAGCAGATCACCATCGACAGAGATCCCGAAAGTAAGATTTTGGCCACGGTTAGAAAACATGCCCGGGAGCTGGTTGATCGCGTCCATGTATTTGTCGAACGGTACCTTGCGGAGGCAATCTAGAGTCGATTTCTGTCCAGAGCAACCGGTTTTTTCAACGATGGAATCGTAGAAGGCTTGATGCTTGGGGTGATCTGTGGGAACAATAGGCGAGGAGAAGCTCGAGTGCTACAGAGTACCCCGATGAGCACTTTGCTTTTGTCCGGATAAGAATACGCGACTGACCATTATGGCTCCACGGAAGGGAGTGTCGGCCTTGTCTGAATGAGTGACCAGGTGGGTGGTAATGGACAAAGACCCGGCGCTTTGACCCCAAAGCGTGACCTTCTGGGGGTCTCCTCCAAACCTGTCGATAAATTCCTGGACCCAGGCTAAAGCCATCCGTTCTGTGTAACACGAGAAGGAGGTCAAAACTCCGCCACTGAAGCAAGCTGGTCACTCACGATCGTGGATACCAAGATTTGCTATACCAGCTTCCTTCACTTCTTTTCCGGCCAAAAAACCAAAGCCATTCACCCGATAGTTGAAGGAAACATAGATAACCGGATTGCCGAACTCAATAGAACGAGAAACGAGGGCCGTAGCATTGAACAATGAAGCATCTCCGGTAGAGAATCCACCTCCGTAGAACCAGACAACAACGGGAAGCTTGGCATGAGCAGAAACGCCGGCAGGTCGGAACACGTTCAGATAAAGGCCTAGAAATGTTTCCTCAGCGCTTGTGTGAGAAAATCATCTGATCGGACTCACAATCCTCCGATGGCTTGACGCTGGTGACAAAACCCCGAAGCGGGGTGTAGTCAATACCCGGCAACCTCGCGAGAGTGTAGTTTTGTTGAGGGCAGGAGTGACTGAAGTTGAGAGCTTTGTAAAACTGCCCCGATGAACCAACGCGAGCGATCGGGAGGGGTCTACGAAGACGGAGATCGCCAACACTGAAGTCGACCGTCAGCTCGCTCCCTCCGGCGGCATGGGAAAACACTCACGGAGGCTGGGCATATGGAATACCCAGAAAACGCTGGACGTTATTCTCCAACGCTCCCTGGTAAGCACCGTAGTCGATTTCAACCACGGGAGAATCCAAATCAGAACGAGAACGGAGGACAGTTAGGGCGCGGGCTCCGACAGCAACCAGTGCGAGGAAGAAGAAAGAACGAAGTAACTTGATCATTATTTCGTATCACCGTTAAAAGCCTGGAGGGGAAGGGGAGTCCGTAGGGAGGGGGGGAGACAGATGAGTGCGCGCTGCGCAATAAGGAGAATTGGGGCGTGACCCCTCGTCCTTATATGCGGGGGGAACCCAAGCGTCAGAGCGGGATGCTTGACTTGCCAGAGTCAACAGTTTGATGCCACCCCGCAATGACGGCGGTGAACCAGCACAATTTGAAAAGTTGGGCAGACCAAAGGATTTCGCGCCATGATCTATCGTGACCCCAGGTGATCGGGGGTTTTCCTGATGCACATGCCGAAGGCAACGAGCAACTCGAACCAGATAGTGGTACAGCCAGTCAAGGGGACGATCTCTGAGCAACTACAGGGAACAAGGAAGCGCTGCGAAACGTTGATGCTCATCGAATACGCGGGCGAGCGGGATTCGCGATCGTGGCTGTTTTGGTCGATGTCACCATCACCGAGAGTCCCCGATCAGTGGCTTGTCCGATGCCAGGTCATCAAGCAAGAGAGAAATTCTACTCAAAGACCAGCTCGTGTCGTGCGGGATAATCTCTCCATTTTCTTGTGTTGTAGCAACCAACAGAGAAAACAACCCGTGGCCGTCATGGGCGAGGGACAGCTATGTATCGAATCGTCATCCAAGTTCGAATGTTTTTCTTTCTACATTGTGTGGATGCGATATTGATGATGGCCCGCTCACGTTTGAAACACCGTACGATCTGATGGAGAACCTCGATATTCTGCCCCCGGCTGTTCGCATACGCGAGCGTAATTATGATTATGGTTGCATATATATACAGAGGGCCGCTCGCGTGAAAGCAGTAAAACATGGGTATCAACGTTTCTCGTGCACCCTGCGCCAGAACATCCAGTCACTGATATTGCGGGGTGTGGGAGGAAATAGGTTCGGTTTCTTCATAAGGTTAGGTATCGTCCAAAAGTCGTGGTAATTTTTCTGAGGAAGGTCAACTCGGATGACCTGTGGCGTATGTGGGCGGTTGTAATAAAATCTTGGCGGGTCATAACTTGTTCCAGGGGGGTTATGGGATGGAGTGGAACGACTGATTTGAGGAGACCATTCGATTGGACAACCAGGGTCCTCATCAAGCTGCAATAGACCTGTCAATCTAAAGTTCGCGCTATGAAGGACACGAAACACTCGCGCATCGGTGTGCGGGTATCGAGGAAGAGACTCACATCAAGGAATGAAACTCCAGCTTGTGGGGTAGTGTCGCGGTCTCCACTTTCAGATACGGTTTCACCGCTTGGATTCCCGAAGGCAGCCTCCAAAAGATCCTTGTATAGGTCCTCGGAGGGTGCTTCGAGTCCCTCTACTTCATTGAGCCAGCTCAGGTTCGAGGCCGAGAGGCAGTGAACCAAGCCATACCGCTCCGCAAAACGATGGATGACCTCTTCCGCCCTCAACGAATCGACCAAACTGACAGATGACGCTGCGACGCTTGACCAAAGATCATCAAGATCGGAATTAATTGGGGAGTGTGGCTCGGATGACTCTAGTCCGGCAGTCGCGTCGCAGACGCTCAATAGCTTGGCGGCCAGGCCGTCTGGGAGATAGATAGCGCTCCGCCGTTCATCGGGGGAGTCATGTTTGGAATGAGCGGAAGGGGGAAGGAGGGACATAGCGCACGTAGCGTCGCTAGGATAATGCAAATGTTTGGGCACCTGCGTCGGCTTATATGCTTGTCCTGGTGGGCCATGATGGTCCGTCGAACAAAGGACACTCCGCTTGCAGCCGTGGTATCACCAAGAAAGGTGGTCAAATCCTTTGACGGGGCCACTTCGGGGAGACACGGCACATGACCTCACACGACGCTTCTGACGAGTGCTGATAACGGGCCATGCGGCCGACGTGACTTTAGCGTCCGGGGAGGCGGGACGCCGAGGGTGGCATTCGCCCTCGTTGACCCTGACACCCGGTTTATCCGTACCAGAACATGGCGCACTCTGATTATTCGACGGATGTAGTGACAAAAGAAGTGGAGCTGAAAGCCATAATGTCGCGGTCCTTGCGACCAGATGTTTTGTGGTCAAGAAGAGGCGTGATTACATAAGGATTGAACTTCCTTATTTGGACCACGTGGGTGTTCACCTGCACGGCGCGTGGTTGCCGCAGATACTCCTCGCGGGCACCTTTCATCCCAAAGAAATGACCAGAATCGTAGACCTAACCCACACCCTCAAATCTGACATCCACACATACCCAGAGGACCCAAAATTTTCCGCTACACCCGCCTTCAAATTCCCCGCAGGAGATGGGTGTCGAATCCACGCTCTCCGTCTCGGCACCCACACGGGGACTCACATCGACGCCCCATACCATTTCTACAAAAACGGGAAAAAGGTGGACGAGGTCCCTTTGGAGTGGCTGATTGGTCGACCGGTCGTGAT